>JADANM010001663.1:3803600-3827065 GCA_026213755.1 Eurema hecabe | reverse complement strand
AACAAAAACTCGATTAATATTAAAATATTTTTTCTTCATTAGAAGTCTTTGTCATTAGACAACGAAGTATTGTATTTGGTAGCTATTTATACATAATCACGTTATCATGGTAATCGTAGCATCGTGAGGTGTTCCGTAGAAAGCGACCTTGCCCTCAAAGGTGGCAAGTTCATTCCTCCTATTTATATTGGAATTTTAAGTATGGGTCAATAAAATTCCATCTATTACGTTGAAACGAGTTAAACGGGATTTTGTCTTTCATAGTCTTATCGTTATAAAATTCGCAAGTCGTAGTTTAAGACGTTTTTTCCTTTATTAAATTAGTTTAGGATAGCTCGCTCGTCACCAATAAATATTTTGAGTTCAAAAAACTTTAAAGGTTCTATCTTTAAAAAGAAGCATTAAATAATTTAGCATTTAAAAAAATAAAAAATAGCCTGATAGAATTTTACATTTTTGTTTCAGTTATACACGCAATAAAATACATTACACTTCGTTAAGGTATAAAATGAAAAAAAAATCACTCACCGTGTGATGTCTGCGTCCGTATCTGTCACTAACTGATGCGCCGGCGCACTGCGGCTGATTTATATGGGGGAGCCGAGTCCTGACAATCGTCCGTAGAACTTTGTTTAACCGAACTTAAAAAACAAGAGACATACAGTCTGTCTCCTTAAATTAGTTATTACCTACTTATAATCATTTATGTAGACAGGAAAGTTATAATTTAGACTGTCTTTTAGGAATTTTATGAATGGAGAAAGCTCAAACTGTTCAACACAGAAGGTCTTTTTGGACTTCTACACACTAGTAAACATTTTGTGTATTTAGGTACAAATAAATACATTTTTTATTACGTAAAATATTGACGTATATGGTTTTATGGGACACTTTAATAATAGTCTTGCAAGTCAAACTTTAGGCTTTTAGTTAACTTGCAATAAGTATAATATGTAAGGATGTTCGGGTGGCATCTTGCGACCCGATTTTGAAGCAGATATTCTCAACCTAATTAGCTGAAATTTTGTATGCAGGTTTAGATTGGATGAATATACACGATTAGTTGTGTGACGTCATTCTATATTCAATAGCATTAAATAAAAGCTTTTTTCAAAAGGGTTTTTGTTCAATTTATTTTATAACCTAAATATAGAAACATAATAAAACATCCTTACCCTAAAACTTTTTTACCTAACTATTTGCGTTATAACTACATGGCCCCAACAGGTGGCGAGAAATTTGGGATTTAATTTAAATTCAAAATATGTGGCACAAAGTACAATGGAGTACGAGTATATAACATTGATATAACATAGCTTTCTTTTGCATTTTAAATGTTTGTTAGTTTTGTTTCTTATATAGGGTTTTATACGTAGGTATTACTTGCAACCATCAAGTGAACATATTGGAGATCCAATAATGACTAGCAGACGACTGCAAAGTCTTGATCACCGCCGACGAATTGCATGTCTTTCTGTGTTCTATCGGATACACTTTGGTGAGTGTGCATCTGAACTGCATGACCTCATACCTCCTTCTCCTTTCCATCACCGAACATCAAGGAGCGAACAGCGAGTCTCCATCCTTACGTGGTTGAAACACCTTTAACACGTACAAGTCGGTTCACCAATTCTTTCATTCCGAGAACCGCAAGGGAATGGAACTCTCTACCAGCATCCGTCTTTCCAAGGAACTTCGACCTGGATCTTTTTAAGAGAAAAGTGAATAGGCTACTAAGCAGACATGACGGCTCCTAGGCCGCATCTTAGCTTTCCATCAGGCAGGATCGCGGCCAAATGTCTGCTTATCTGACATAAAAAAAAAGAACAAAATGACCTAATACCTAATGATATTATCATCTTGAAAAATCTTTAGGTATTACGATAATGTTGATTTTTTCAAATATGTAACTTTTAAACTTAATAAGTGGTGTCTTAAATAAGTGTTTTGCTTAAACATAAAAAAAAAATATATATCTCGCCCAAACTTATATCTGTCGTACTTTTTAATAAATGAAAATTAAGAGATCACAAAAAAAAGTATGGTCAGAAGAGAAGTCACAGATCAAGTGAGTTGTTAATCTTATGTAATAGGAAAAATTTGTCAAATGACAGCAAAGGTTTTCAAACCGTTTACTAAAATAAAATAAAGTTAGGCGTGTTATATTGTCTTTGGAGAATACCTATCGTCATTAGTAAAATTTGAACCACAGATTGTATCTAATAGAGTGTATAAAGATTAAGCAATCTAATGTATACTTATATAGTTTATGCTACGTTTTCATTTCTAAATTCCTTTATTTCAAAGTCCAGTTGGAATTGGAATAAATGACGGGTATATCACTATGTATTGCGACTCAAAGAGTTGTTCACAAACTATAGCTAAGAAACGTTTACAAATAATCTTTTTGTAGAAGACACCGTTAACTTTTTCTAGCCGATATGCTAGGATTTTTAACAGATACCTATAAGATTTTGTCAAGAGGACGGCGACACCTACCCTTATACTGAGACTGGTAAAATCGGTTTAAACAGTTATGTGCTAGCTTTTACCGTTGAAAAGTGCAGCTTTAATAGTTGATAACAACTATCTTAAATAAATTAAATAAGTTAAAATATATTCTTCATGATATTATAATGTTGTTAGTCAGTAGTTAAGAAATATATAAATGTTATGTTAGATATAACATAAATTCATGTTTTTTTAGTTCAACGACCTTTATTATGTAACTGTTTTACCCATTCTTCGTAATTAATTGATAATATCGATTAGAATAAATGGTATGATGTCGGATAATCATAAAAAATAACGTACTTTCATAGAAGTTTATATCTTAGTTTGTGCCTTTATATAATTGTAGCAACAAATTTTGAAAGGTTAATGAACTCATGTTTCAAGTTAACTTGGCCATAAGGACAATTTTATGGTCTTAAACTTTAGTTGAATCTTTATATTTTTCCATTTAAAAATAAACTTAATTAAATATATAGATTATATTGTACCTACAAAACACATAAGTAGGTATGTTATAGAAATAATATTTTTGGTTGATTCCTAAGCATCAGATCACTTGCGGCCCAATTAATGCAATATCAATATTAAAAATCAATATTGAAAGCAAACAATCCTATTTGTTTAAATAATTGTGGGCTGTTATCAAATATTGAAGATCTTACGATTGGCCTTGACATTAATTAAACCTCTAATGGCTTTATAGCCATTTCTTCGATTGGAAATATTTAATAAAAAAGTAGACCTCGCAGCAGGAGCTAGCAGTCTCTTCGACTGCTTAATAAAATAGTAGGTAGATAATCATGTTCTCTGGTATATATCTTAAACTAGCTGTTGCTCGCGTCTTCGTCCCCGTTGATTTGTTTTTCCAATATTTCTTCGTTCGTATTAGTCGCAGCGTGATGTTATGTAGCCTAAAGCCTTCCTCGATAAATTGTCTTTTCAATAAAAAAATAATTTTTCAATTCGAACCAGTATTTTCTGAGATTAGCGCGTTCAAACAAACAAACAAACAATCTCTTCAGCTTTATTAGTAACTAGCTGTTGCTCGCGACTTCGTCCCCGTCGGATCTATTTCTATTATTATGTTATAGTGAGTCAATCTTAGAAGATAGACATATACTGTCGCGGACTTTTTTTTAGATCATTTAAAGAGGAATAATTCTTTGATACATATTATATTTGTATCTTGAACCGTTTTCGCAGCGCACGCAAAGGAAGCCCTCGAAGATGATTAATTTTCCCCGTTTTTTCCATATTTTCCATTATATATTCGCTCCTATTAGTCGCAGCGTGATGTTATGTAGCCTAAAGCCTTCCTCGATAAATGGTTAACTCAATAAAAAAAGAATTTTTCAATTCGAACCAGTAGCTCCTGAGATTAGCGCGTTCAAACAAACAAACAAACTCTTCAGCTTTATATCTATACTAATATATAAAGCTGAAGAGTTTGTTTGTTTGTTTGTTTGTTTGGTTTGTATATGGTTTCAGTACTAGAAAAAAATACCTTTAATGAAAGTTGTGGAACATAAAATTTTACCTCATTTCATCATTGATGAAACGAGAAATAACGTTTTATTATTAAAAGATCTTTTATCATTTTTTGTCCCCACAACTGCAATGTATAGTCTTTTGCTTTAACTATTTTTTTGTTGTTCTCTGTGCCTTATAACTGACAAATGACATCTACAATTGTTTGTCATGTTGATTCCTTCAACGTCAAGAAAATATTTTTACAAACAATGAACCTAACAAAACAATAAATAAATTATTGATTTTTAAGATAACGCAATAACTCTTAAAAAATGTTTTGCTGTCTGAAAAGCTGTGTTAATGGTTTTTCATTAACTCCCAGCGTCCCGATACGAGTGAAAGAAAATCCGATACAGTTAGACACTCTTCATATGGGTATTTTACTTTACATTTCTTCATAATTATTTATACAATATACACTAATGTCGTATCCATCTATTTCCAAAAAATTGGTGAAAAAGAATATATCGAAACAAAAAATTTGATTGCAATTAGATATCGTAAATTAGCGGTAAATATTACAGTTGCGACGGATTAGTTTTATAAGATTACACTTTGAGAAAAGTATTATCACTATGTTATAGTAATATAAAGGTTCTGATCTTTTTTGACATAATTATTTTTTTCAGGTCATGAGGTAGTCATAGTGAAAGGGGGTCAAAGAGCATGTGGATCAGGGTGTGTACTAGGAAATGCACCATTAGTTCAGAACAAGGCATATTTCGAGGTTAAATTACAGCAAGGCGGAGTGTGGGCAGTGGGCCTTGCAACACGTGAGACAGATATCAATAAAGTACATGGTAGGTAGTTAAAATATTGCTTAAAATGTTATAAGGTCGAGCATAGAAAAGTCTATAATATATAACTTCCCTACTATTATTATAAATGCGAAAGTAACCCTGTCTTTCCATCACACTATAACTACAGAACTGATTAGAACCAAATTTGCTATACAGATGGTCTAGTCACTAGTGCCTGAAAAAGAACATAGGCTAGGTATAGATACAGGTAGCACAGGCTGGTTTCCGCAACTCTACGTCAAGGCGAAAAAATTGTTAAAAGGGGGGGTAAAGGTTTATATGTAAGTCAAAGTACAGAGTTGTGGGAAGCAGCTAGTTTTACATATAGTAGAACACATAAAATAGTATAAAAAGTAACATCATCATAATTTTATTTGTTATTCCAATTACCTCAAGTTGGGAAAAACCAGAACCTATTGAATGCACACAGTACTGTTATTTAAATATAACTCATTTACTATTAATATTCAAGAAGCATTTCTATTTGTATTCTCTCTGGGTCAATATCAATCACTGTAATGAATGATACCTAATATGGTTTCATAGCCTTCCGAACACAAATTGCTAAATTATGAAACAGGATAGTTATTATTTTAAACATTAACAAATACATAGAAGCTGTAGGTTACCCTAAAATATTTCTTAATCATTGCATAGTATAAAATGGCTTTCTTGTCTTGATGTATGATTAAATCTGTACAATAAAGCAACCGATTTGAAGGCGGTTTTTTTAATAAGATAGTGATTCGAGAGGAAGGTTTATGTGTTTAATACATGTTAAAATGTGGGTATAACCAAGCAAGGTTTTGCCGCTAGTAATTTAACAAAACAAGTAACAGAGTTTTTGTGATTCTACTTTTAATGTATGATTTCAGGTGGGGTTGACAAAGAATCATGGTGCCTAAACAGTGATGGAACCGTCAGACATGATAATGTAGAACTGTATCACTTGAAGCCAGCACCTCAAGAATCACCCACTACTGAAATACTAGTCTCAACAGGATCTCCAAATCACACTGATAATAGTCAACAAGAAATAGGGGATGAAATCAATGCAATCATGCCAGTAGAAGGCGATGTTATAGGCTTAGCATACGATCATGTAGAGCTGAATTTCTTTTTGAATGGAAAGAATTTGGAAATACCAGTCAGAAATGTTAGAGGAACAGTTTATCCAGCACTATATGGTAAGACCTTATATAGTTTAATTAAATGTTTCTTAAAGGCAACAATACACATGCTTGGTACTATGTACTAGGACTGCTTTGCTAAACAGAAGTAACTGTATGAGAGAAATAGATTATTGAAAACTGTAAATTTATGGTCAGCAGGTGCTGAACAAGTACTAAAAAGTTAGGTCACCGTGCCCTGCATTCTACTTTCTTTTGAAGAAGTTTATAAATAGAAACAATTATATTAACTTCAAAAAAAGGTGGCAGCTTTTACATTATTACATTTAAGAGAAAGTGAACAGCTGTTTGTTATTTTGATAACTTTATATATTACGATTCTTGCTAAGTTTAGGATGAATTTTATATTTGGGAGTTCACTTTTGAATACTTTTTATTTCACAAGTGTAATAATGTTAATATTCACCCTGTTTTGAAATCCAGTCTTCAAAATCCTCGTTTTTTTGTACTCGAAAATTAAGGATACATTTATTTATATAAACTGTGGCTAATCATAATATAACCTATTCACTTCCAGTTGATGATGGTGCTATTTTGGATATCATTCTCGACAACTTCAGATACCCTCCTCCCACGGGGTATGAGAAGATAATGGTTGAACAATCACTGCTCTAACAAAAAGATCTCAAATTTAATGCTTAAGTATGAGTGGACTTTAGCTTGTTTGATGTTTGTGACTCTTCGAGAATGTAAATTTTAACTTATTTATGCAAAAAATTTAACCAATTTATCATATTTGGTGTAATTATATTACTGTATTATAATTAATGATGATTATCGATAAACATATAGTATTTGTATTCTTCTAGATTAGTGAAATACATCTCTATTTTTTGAGTAATCAGTGTGTATTTATATTCAAAGTATATTGTAAATATTACAGCTATGTAGCATTCCTTATATGTAAGCTATCAGAAAGAATAAAGCTTGTTAGTTTATAATTAATTACTTTAAAAAATAAATAATAACACTTTAATAATTATTAATTTTAATTGTGCATCTCTTTAGTTGCAGAATAATAATTAGTTTGCATTTAAAATAAAAGACAATATCCTAGTACTTCTTAATTTAGTCTTAACTCAAAAATTAATTTTACTTATATATTTTTTATTTATTGAAAATTCATAATTTGTTAACCGATCTATTTATTTTTATAAAGTCTGTTGAAATAAGGTTTTGCGAGTCTTCATGTTTTGGTCTGTCTGTTTAGATGACCAAATGGTCGGAGTAAATACTTTTTGGAAAGTTCCTTTAAGAAAAAAACATGCACCAAGGAAATTCAACATTGTGACAGTTCTCGGTTAAAAGAGGCATATCTAACTGTACCAAATGAACGGCGGAGTGAATTTCATGCCAAAATTTATAATCGATAAGTATCAAAAAATGATTAATATATTTTTTAAAGTCTAAGCTTCCCTGTATTTTTTCGACGTTATAAATATTATTTAAAGGAAAGATTCGTTTATTTGTGCTTGTTATTTTAAAAACTATATTTCCAGATGACAAACACTAAAGTACATAAATCATTTAACAATTTATTTAGTTTATAATTTTAACTGTATAATATCTATTAAGTCACAAACTACAGTATACAGTGTAAGTTAAGCTATTATAACATATTGTGTATGTTACATGCTGCAATTAGTAAATGCTATTTTTATTTATGTACATATATTTTTCACGAATTGGTGTCCATCTTAAAGACATGAAAAGTCCTTCGTAAAGACATGAAAATTGTATCAAATATATTATATATTTCATATCAAAGTGAATATTTTATTTGTAATATAGGTTTGAGTGAGTTGCTAGTGGCTCCCTCAACACGCCAATAGACATGAATCTATTCAATATTATGAAAGCCAAATAATTTTTTATCAACTTACGGCTTTTTGAAAATATGTTCTAAAATCCCTCATTGTTCTATGGTCATTCACGCTGTCAATGGAACGTAGAAAAAAATGTAGAAAGTTACAAATGCGTTAAAATTAAACAAACATTTTACATTTGTGTTAATTGTTCACATGCCACCCTTTGGTGACGCAAGTGATGGACAATCGTAATAAGTAGAAACGTAAAATTTGCGCAATTATTGTAATGAATATAACTTTAACTTTTGAAAATTTACAAACTATATACATAATTAAGTATAATGTTAATAATATTATATTTGTAAAATTAAATCAAGTACATATTAGTATAAGTAGTACATATTATAATATTATATTTAAAGATCCGGAGGGTGATGTTACTTCTCTATGGAATTCCGCAAATACGCAATATTCTTAGTGTGTGAAATAGATATAAGGCAAGACATTTTTATTACTTCCGTGTCATTTTTATAAGTTTAGCTTGAAATTTTAAACACAGGCAAATTCAATACTTAATTATTTCCAAGGTTGAAGTCGATTTATTTTTATGGTATTAGTGTAGCATTGTGAAAAAGTAAGGACAAGGTCGAACATACTTGATAACATTTTAACCAGAATATATTGAATACATGAGTTTTATTTACGTTGTGTTAGTACATTATGGAAATATTTTACTTTAAAATCGTAATTAGCTTTAACAAGCAAGATTAGAGTCTGCTTATAAGTTATAGTTTTTCCAGCTAGGCACCTCTATCAGCACCAACATGGCACAGCACATACGTCGTTGATACAAGAATAGTTTGTCCGCATCATTTTAGATTCTCGTGTGAATTAATACAACAGGAAAAAAGTGTAACTTAAAACCGAAGATAAAAATTTATCTATTTTTATGACTATCTATCTGCTCTCTCGTTTTTTGGATGGAGCATGTACCAGGCAATGCTAACACAAAGAACCAAGCAACTAAGGTGGCTCAGAAAAAACATTCAAATATTCACTGGCAACCTTGAAATGTTACTAAATAGCGGGCTACAAGTACTTACCGCAGCCAATTGCTACCCAAGAGTTTTTTAACAGGTACCTACAGTACAAACTGAAGTAATGCAGTTCCATATGAAAATCAAAACTTGCCATTGTTTCGTCCAGATGGGATTCTATACTTGTTATTTCATCATGTGTTGTTGTTACGGAGGCCATTTCACCATATTATTGCAAACTACTGATCATGGGACGAGACGACGTTAAAAACCACGTTATCACGCAGTAGGTATATTTTTTGGTCATTAAGTCATCTAAATACATCATCCGAATAGTAAAAATCGAGGAAGAACTCTCTAACAAAATCATTTAATATTTTATACAACTAATTCCAAGAGAATTTGAATGACTTGATTGGCATCGATTTTAAATTAACGCACACGGAACTCGCTTTACTAGAACTAAAGTGTTCCCTTCTTAAAGAACGCTAATTAGCTATTAACTGTTAATATTATCTGCTCAGCGTTGTCATAATTCATTCTTTATTTCCATATGAAAAACTTCTGATTTCAACCCTTTAACCAAAAATAAATGATCCAAATCCAAGCATCATCCGAGGACTTAATAAAATTGGTTTATGAACGCGTCGAGTCCGAGTAAGTAATAGAACTCTATTCAAAAAGAAATGTACTCGGCAAAACGGATTTTAGTTCTATCTATAAAAAAAAAACTAAGAAAAAATTACCAAGGAGGAAATACGCTCGCAGTAGTATATAAGAATATATTATAGCTGCAAGTATCATTTGGGCTGCGACCGTGAGACATGCGGATATTTTTATTATTTTTGGTGTTATTTTCTAGCGCGACGTTTAGTCATGGGTTAGAGTCGCGCCTTGCACACACAGAAGAAGGCCCTGTTAGGGGATATAAGGATGCTGATGGCGGCTTATTTGCTTTCTACAGCATACCATATGCTAAAGCACCAACTGGCAAACAGAGATTCAAGGTGAGTAATTACTTTACCCCAAGTTTCTATTAATTTAAAAAGTTGTGGTTCTTGTATTGCGTCACTGAAGTTAATATAAAGATTAAATTTTAATGCATAGTTAATGCGTTTCTCGTTTTTTAATAATGCTCATATATTAGATGTAGATGTAATTGGTTTGAGGCAAATTTATTTATTATGGGATGGCTAATTATTGTGCCGCTTTCTTTTCGAAAAAAAAAAAAATTATCCAATGTTGACTTTGGAACCATAACATTATAGGCGTGGCTTTAAACGCACTTGACAAATTAATTATTTAACTTATCATAAGCAATAAATAAATTTTTATTATCTTTCAGGCCCCGTTACCTGCAAAACGACGAAAAGGTGTTTTTGAAGCTATAGATAAAGGCCTTGTATGTCCTCAAAAACTTTCTTTTGTTAAGAAATTTACATCTGCCGATTTAATAGCCACAGAAGATTGTTTAATTGCTAACGTATTTGTGCCAGAGACGAATAAAAAGAATATTCCTGTCATCGTCTACGTCCACGGCGGCGGTTATATATTGGGATATGGGAATTTGGCGACATACAAGCAATTAGTGAGGAGTAAAGAAGTTATCGTTGTCACATTTAATTACCGTCTCGGACCTCATGGATTCTTGTGCTTGGGAACGGAAGATATTCCTGGAAATGCTGGAATGAAAGATCAGGTAACTTTATTACGCTGGATACAGAAGAATATCAAGAATTTCGGAGGAAATCCAGATGACGTTACTGTAGCAGGCTATAGCGCTGGATCATCATCTGTTGATCTGCTCATGTTGTCTAAAACGACAAAAGGATTATTCTCTAAAGTTATTCCCGAGAGCGGCTCTGCCACAGCCGCTTGGAGTGTACAAACAGATCCTATCGCCGTTGCAAAAAAATATGCAAAGACAATTAATTTTACCGACGTAGACAATTTTTACGCTTTAGAGAATTTTTACAAAACCGTTTCATATGAAAGTCTACCTGAAGGCTTAATAATGGACTATACGGATTCGACTTTCATGTTTTCTCCTTGTATAGAACGCGAAACACAAGAAGAGGAGTTTCTGACGGAGTCCCCCGTAAACTTACTGAGGAGTGGGGACTACGCAAAATTACCAACATTGTACGGATTCACCGCGATGGAAGGTCTGATACGAATTGAACGATTTGAAGAATGGAAACATAAAATGAATGAAAATTTTTTGGATTTCTTACCACCCGATCTACAATTTGATAATGGCACAGAAAGGGATGCAGTTGTGTATAAAATTAGAAAATTTTATTTTGGAGACGATCTTCTTGTCACCGATGATAAGGTGTTAAATTACATCGATTTATTTTCTGATTTACTTTTTGTATATAGTACCATAAGATCTGTGAAGCTCCGTACAAGCGTTGGTGATATTGATAACATATATCTGTACGAATTTACGTACGTAGCAGACGATACACCGAGCATTCCTCACACAGATGTACGTGGAGCTACACATTGCGCTCAATCAACCTATATAGCCGACGCTAATTTACCTAATTCAGATGAAAGTAAACTATCACAAAATGTGAAGTATATAAAAAATCTCTTAAGAGCGCTTTGGTTCGACTTCGTGAAAACAAGGTAAGTAGTAATCACCGTACATTTTAGATCTTTATGGAGGGTGATGAAGATATATTATCATATATGTAATTCATTGTTAAATTCTGTTATAGGAAACCTGTACCTGAAGGTTCAGAGCTACCAGCATGGCCGCCTACGAGGAAGGGCTGGTCTCCACACATGACAATTGATAAAAATTTGACCCTTGGAAACTCTTTACTAAAGAAAAGATTTCAGTTTTGGGAAAAAATATATAACAAACACTATCGTCATCCATCTCCCCCACCTACTCCGCCAACAAAATGTATTGTAACATAAGAATTTAAATGAAGTAAACACCTGTTTAAATATTTAAATATTATTTAAACCAAATTGTAGCATCATGCATAACTAACTGCCTAGTTTATTGGTTTAATACCTCTTTACTGGCAAAAATATATAAACTACTTAAATCAAGTTAGATTCAGAAGGTAAATACAAATATAACTTTTGAAACTACAACATTCCTTTTCTTTTAAATCGATCGGGTGATGGAAAAAAGCGTTAGGCAGACGAATACCCGAAGACCCGAATATATCTATACTAATATATAAAGCTGAAGAGTTTGTTTGTTTGTTTGTTTGTTTGAACGCGCTAATCTCAGGATCTACTGGTTCGAATTGAAAAATTATTTTTTTATTGAATTGACAATTTATCGAGGAAGGCTACATAACATCACGCTGCGACTAATAGCAGCGAAGGTATAATGGAAAATATGGAAAAAACGGGGAAAATGATTCATCTTTGAGGGCTTCCTTTGCGTGCGCTGCTAAAACGGTTCAAGATAAAAAATAATATGTCTATCTCCTTAGATTGATTCACTATAACATAATAAAAGAAATAGATCCGACGGGAACAAAGTCGCGAGTAACAGCTAGTCCTTTTATAGTAGGGAAATCCTCATAGGATACACATGTGTCTGACTTCGATCTGCTAGACCCCACTGCGTAGAACGGTTTTTACGGCAGCAAGTGGGGGTCCCGAGTACCTTCGCAGACTCTTCCACTAAGCTGTATTATGCATAAAAGGTTAAGATATTGCTCCAAATATATGCTTATAACATAAGCCAAGTAAAGCAGAGTCTGTTCATTCAGAAAACACTTTGCGCACTTGTCTCAATTCATTCATGCGTGTGAGATCTGATCAAAGTTTCTCAGTTTACGTAATACCAATTCTTCGCCTCTCAGAACACTAAGTTTGTTCAAATATGTTTATATCGCACTAGAACGAATTTGTCTCGTTTATTTTGTCACATAGCTCCTACTACTAAATTTCATTTCAACGTACGAATATTGCGATCCCCACAAAAAATTAATATCTATCAGTTTTTAATTCTACATCTAGGGTTCATAAGTCAATGTACCTATACATAGCTAGTTTCGTAGATGGGTAACGTGATGAGTAACGGTAACCTACCAATGTATTGTGTACGCAAAGTATAGAATAATGTATTGTTTGATGTAGGTAACGCAACAAAGTTCGAACTTACATTTTTATAAGTTGTATGATATAGCTTAGTTGGGAGTGTAGATTAACCCAATCTCGAACGATAATATTGTTTTGGCCTTATTCCATTGCGACCCATACGCAATTATCTTCAAGCTTTATGTTCCAAGGGATATTGAAACTTGCATACGAAGTTAGAGCGTTCCGTATTCTCTAATAATGAACCTGAGACTTAGGTTCAATATCTAATTTTTCAGATTTAGATATTATGCGTTATTGTTGGACCATTATCTTTAAACTTGCATAGATTTAAATAAATCGGTATCTCACAGAGCAAATGTGAATATATTTTTGTCATTGTAAATAATTTAGTTTTTAATGGCCGTAACGTAAAAGTTAGTTTTCATAAACAATCTTATTTAAAATTTAGGAAATACATAACTAAATTGTTATGCAATATTGCAAACGTTGAGACGTCGAATGACGTCACCGTGCTCAGGTCCTAACTTATCGCGCACGGGTAGTAACTAGTAAGTAAAAAGTAAGACTTCTAATAAAAATTTCCAATTTAACTAATAATGATACCACATTATCATCATAGAGATAAGACAGCTACTTATTAATAATTATACATAATATTATGTCAACCAAATAATGTTATTTTAGTACCTTATTATAAAAAAAAAACAATAGATAATTCAATTCAATAGATAATCTTAAGTCATATTCTATATTAAAATAAAGTGAAACTGGAGTGTACTGTCCATTTACTATAAACTCTATAACTCACAATACAATAATATTATAAATGAATATCTGTAAAATATTTATTATAATAAAATATATTATGTACATAAAATTGAAGTGACAAAAGTATGTTGTAATAAAAGCGATATCTAATCTTATATGAGTATGTATTATAATTGACTATCTTTAAATCAGACTAAGATTATATTTCCGAGCAGATAATAATATGGCCGGTTTAAACGAGCATAGTCATTACCTACATTCGTCGTTTAGTAACATAACGGACGCGTCGTGAGTGACGGTGAGACTCTGAGATGCGTATATTTTTATTTATTTTCGCGTTATTTGTTAGCGCGTCGCTCGGTCACGGGCTTGAGTCGCGCGTTGTAGATACAGAAGAAGGCCCTGTTAAGGGATATAAGGATCCTGATGGCGGCTTATATGCTTTCTATAGCATACCGTACGCCAAAGCACCCACTGGCAAACAGAGGTTCAAGGTGAATTAGAAATTTTGTTTATTTAAGTGGACTGTGAAACTGCACACATTATAGTTATAAAATTGTGTTTGTTTTTAGTGTATAACTTGGACTTACAGTTTTAAAAATTAAAGTATTTTTTTTGCTTTTTTAAGTATGAATATGCGTATGTAACTAAAAAGAAATATGAAATTCTTTTACAGGCGCCGTTGCCTACAGTACGACGAAATGGTGTTTTCGAAGCTATAGATAAGGGAATAGTATGTCCTCAGAAACGCTCTATCATGACGGCTTTTGTACCTGCCCATACGATAACCACAGAAGATTGCCTAATTGTTAACGTTTTTGTGCCAGATACCGATAATAATAATATTCCAGTTATCGTGTACGTCCATGGAGGTGCTTATGTACTTGGATATGGAAATTTGGCGACATACAAGCAATTAGTGAGAAGTAACGAAGTGATAGTTGTTACATTTAATTACCGGCTTGGTCCTCATGGCTTCTTATGCATGGGAACGGAAGATATTCCTGGAAATGCTGGAATGAAAGATCAGGTAACTTTATTACGCTGGGTCCAAAAGAATATTAAGAATTTCGGAGGAAATCCAGGAGACGTTACTCTGGCTGGCTACAGCGCTGGCTCATCCTCAGTAGATCTTCTGATGTTGTCTAAAACAACAAAAGGATTGTTCTCTAAAGTTATTCCCGAGAGCGGTTCTGCAACAGCTGCTTGGAGTGTACAAACAGATCCTATCGCAATTGCAAAAAAATACGCAAGGCTACTCAATTTCACCAATGTAGATGATTTTTACGCTTTAGAAAATTTTTACAAGACAATTTCATATGAACTTCTATTTGAAGGATTAGGATTAGAATCTACGGAAATGACGTTCATCTTTTCTCCTTGTGTTGAACGTGACACTGAAGAGGAGGAGTTTCTGACGGAGTCTCCTGTAAATATTATAAGGAGTGGGGATTACGTAAAATTACCAACATTGTATGGATTCGCAGACATGGAGGGTCTGCTACGAATACGACAATTTGAGGAATTAAAACATAAAATGAATGAAAATTTTTCGGTCTTCTTACCGCCTGATTTACAATTTGAAAATGAAAAAGAAAGGGAAGCAGTTATGAATAAAATTAGAAAATTTTATTTTGGCGACGATCTCATCGTAAATGATAAAAAGATTTTAAATTATATTGATTTCTTTTCTGATATGTTTTTCGCATATAGTACATTGAGGTCAGTGAAACTTCGAACGAGTGTTGGTGATGTTAATAACATATATCTGTACGAATTTACTTACGTGGCAGACAATGCACCGCCCATCCCTCATACTGACAAGCGCGGAGCTACACATTGTGCGCAATCATTCCTTCTCGCTGATGGCAATTTTACTAGTTCTGATGAGAATAATCTATCTCAAGAAGTCAAGGATATGAAGAATCTACTCAGAGAGTTGTGGCTTAATTTTGTTCGTAAGGGGTATGTTTTACAAGCAATTAAATTTTAAGCGACGAACTTTAGACATAACATTTTCTTTAAAAAAGAAGAAGAAAGACTAAAACTTACATTTTGTTATAGGAAACCTGTACCTGAGGATTCGCACTTACCAGCATGGCCGCCGGCGAGCAAGGGCTGGTCTCCGCACATGACAATTGACAAGACCTTGACACTTGGGAACTCTTTATTACAGGAAAGAGCTCAGTTTTGGAACGAAATATATGACAAACACTATCGCCATCCATCTCCCCCGCCTACTCCACCGACCAAACGTATTGAACTATAACTTATAAAATTTAATGTAAACAAGCAAATTTCCTACGTTTTTAAAGTTAAAATAACAACAGATAAGAGCATCATAAGTGAGTCGATAATTTTTCTTTTAGTTTGTCTTTGCTGAAAAAATTTGTATTAAGAGAAATAAAATACTTGTGTATAGAATACGTTTTAATAATATAAAGTTAGTATTATGAAGTATACAAGCGTCGTATTGATATAAGACGTGGTGTAGAAATAGAATAAACAGCTCTATTAAGGATCTCAGATTTACAATACCTAATACATGTTTATTACACAAATTGGATTAAATAATATATTCGCCAAAACGTCTGACTTTTGAAATAATTTTCTTGCAGCTGGATAGAAAATTAATCTCTTTATATTGAAAGGGTCCTAATATCGTAGATCATAAATGGAAGATTAAAATTTATTTAATGAGATTTTACTTTTGGGAAAAAACGCTGCGCACTTGTCTCTATTCATTGAAGTCTGTGTGATCTGATCAAAGTTTCTAAGTTGACTTAATCCCATTTCTTCACTTCCCAGAACACTAAGTTCGTTGAAATGGTCTACATCTTAAACGAATTTGTCTTGCTTATTTTGTTACAGAGCTGCTACTATTGATTTTCATATTAACGCACGAATATATGCTCGTCTAACTACGAGCAAAACAAAGTGAGGATAACATTATCCTCCCAATATAAATAGACCTAAATATCCTTGCTAGCTATATTAATATCAACTTACAACAATTTGTAGGCACAGTGAATTATGTAGGTAATGAATCGCCCTATTAGGTAATGTTTGATGTGATGAATTCAATGTCGAAGTTACAACCTTGTTTTTAATGTTTTTAATTTATGCACTAAGAAGTGTTATACCTATTTACAGATCCTAGTTGACTCAAGTGTGAATCTTTTACTATGTTATCGTAGGTGGCATGAGTTAGTTTATTGGGACTGTAGATGAACTCGATCTCGAATAATAATATTGTTTTTCCCTTATTCTGTTGCGACCCATACGCAAGGTAAAGCTTTATGGTATATTGTGTATAGCTTTATGGCTTTCGAAGTTATATTGAAACTTGCATACAAAGCTAGCATGTTCCGTAATCTTTAATAAACTAAGGCCAAACGTTTAATATGACAGGCTATATATTTAGCTCACCGTATTTTGTAAGATTTAGATGTTATACATTTTTCTCACCCCATTATCTTTAAACTTTAGCATAGATAAAAATAAATGAGTTCTTCACAGATTCTTTGAGAGTAACGTTGCCAGGCAGATAACGGTTCCTAGCGATAAAACCACTAATTGACAAAATTGTATTCTGTATTCTTATTATTTGTGTATCTCAAAAAAGATAAAATCACGTACTTATAAGACAAAAATATTATTTTGTCGGTAAATTAAAAGTAAGATTTCTAACAAGAATTTCCATTGTACACACATAAGACATATCGGTGTAGATTCATATTTCAAGTTGAAAACTGCAGTACTTAGATACGGCAGTTGGCACATGCCGGTAGTTGGTAGTCGGTAGTGATGTATGAATATGAATATCGCGCAAGTAAGCAAATTTATGCCTCTGTTTGGACTCGCCTGGATCCTTGTTTTGGCAAGCGCAATTAGGTTTCGCAGGCTATAAAAGACGATCTATTAAGCGCCGCATATAAAAATTTATTGTATTAGAACTTCCTAGAACAGTTAATTACGTTTTCAAAAAAAAATTATGATATAGGTACCTAAGGTAATGAAAATGGTTTTCATAAAACTATTTAAGACACCTCATTATCTTTATACAAAAAAGATGGCGAGTTCTAATTCTACAAAAAATATATTATTAGTTGAAAAATTATTAAAAACGAATTATAATTAATCAATATATTATAGTTTTGGGGTAACGTCACATTTTATGCTATAATCCCATATTTTGATATTTTGGCCTTATTAGTCTATGTTTAATACTCTGTCACTCAATCTTCAACTTAAATAGCATACGATATAATTATTTAAAAAATAATATACAAGTGAATTGTCTAAAGTATACAGTAATTAAAGCGAAATCTAATCTTATATAAGTATTATAATTGTCTATCTATAAGTCGGACTCAGATTATACATATTTCCGAGCGGGTAATATGTTCGGGTTTAGCAAGAATAGGTATAATATACCTATATACGTTCGTCGTCCAGTTGCATGACGAACGCGCCGCGAGACACTGAGATGCGTGTATTTTTATTATTTTTTCCGTTATTTGCTTGTTTGGCGCTCGGTCATGGGCTACAGTCGCGTGTTGTAGACACAGAAGAAGGTCCTGTTAAGGGCTATAAGGATCCTGATGGCGGCTTATATGCATTCTATAGCATACCGTATGCTAAAGCACCCACTGGCAAAAAGAGATTCAAGGTAAATTAGCAATTTTGTTTATTCAAATGGACTATGAAGTTTTAAAGTGCTCACAGTAACATATTTAAATTGAATGTGCTCGACTTCTTGCATAATAGATAATTGTTGTGAATTATCCCATAGCCTCTAAGGACCTTGAGCTATAAAATTACTAGTTTTTATAACAGCTTGGTCAAAATATTTTGGTAATAAATGTTAGTAAAATTGTCTTCTTTATGTTGCTTATAGATTTTATTGTTAAAATTTTATGGGTAAAATAAGAAAAAATAATGACTACAAAAAATATGCAATGATTTTACAGGCGCCGTTGCCTGCAGTACGACGAAATGGTGTTTTTGAAGCTATTGATAAGGGAATAGTATGTCCACAGAAACACTCCATTATGACGGCTGTTGTACCTGCCGATCTGATAGCCACAGAAGATTGCTTGATTGCTAACGTTTTTGTACCAGATACAGATAATAGAAATATTCCTGTCATCGTCTACGTCCATGGCGGTGCGTACTTACTTGGTTATGGGAATTTAGCGACATATAAGCAACTAGTGAGGAGTAAAGAAGTAATCGTTGTCACATTTAATTACCGCCTCGGACCTCATGGATTCTTGTGCTTAGGAACGGAAGACATTCCTGGAAATGCTGGAATGAAAGATCAGGTAACTTTATTACGCTGGGTCCAGAAGAATATAAAAAAATTTGGAGGAAATCCAGATGATGTTACTGTAGGCGGCTACAGCGCTGGCTCATCTTCTGTTGATTTGCTCATGTTATCTAAAACAACAAAAGGATTATTTTCTAAAGTTATCCCTGAGAGTGGTTCTGCCACAGCTGCTTGGAGCGTACAAACGGATCCCATCGCAGTTGCAAAAAAATATGCAAGGTCACTTAATTTTACCAACGTAGACGATTTTTACGCATTAGAGAATTTTTACAAAACAATCTCGTATGAAATTCTATCTGAAGGATTAAGATTGGATTCTACGGATTCGACGTTCACTTTTTCTCCTTGTGTTGAGCGAGACACCCAAGAAGAGGAGTTTCTGACGGAGTCTCCTGTACACATTCTTAGGAGTGGAGACTACGTAAAATTACCAACATTGTATGGATTCGCAGACATGGAAGGTTTGCTGCGAATACAACAGTTTGAAGAATGGAAAAATAAAATGAATGACAATTTTTTGGACTTCTTACCGCCCGATCTTCAATTTGAAAATGACAAAGACAGGGTTGCAGTTGTGAATAAAATTAGAAAATTTTATTTTGGTGACGATCTCAACCTAAATGATGACAAGATTTTAAACTATATCGATTTATTTTCTGATTTGTTTTTCACATATGCTACATTGCGGTCAGTGAAACTTCGAACGAGTGTAGGTGATGTTAATAACATATATCTGTACGAATTTACTTACGTACCAGACGACACGCCATCCATCCCCCACACTGATAAACGCGGAGCTACACACTGCGCACAAACAATCCTCGTCGCTGACGGCAATTTTACTAAACCTGATGAAAGTAATCTGTCACAAGATGTAAAGAATATGAAAAATCTCCTCAGAACGCTTTGGTTCAATTTTGTTAAAACAGGGTTCGTATTAATAATTGATATCTTCGAATATGAGGAGGTGTATGGTAATGTAAATGTAATTGAATTCTGTTTTAGGAAGCCTGTTCCCGATGGTTCCGACCTACCAGCCTGGCCGCCGGCGAGCAAGGGCTGGTCTCCTTACATGACAATTGACAAGACCTTAAAACTCGGAGAATTTTTATTGAAGGAAAGAGTTCAGTTTTGGGACGAAATATATGACAAACACTATCGCCATCCATCTCCCCCACCTACTCCACCCACAAAACGTATCGAACTTTAAGTACTTAATTCTTCCCTTATGTAAAGTAAAATATATACATCATGTCCAGTTGTCCATGTGTTCCAGTTGTCAGATTCATTAAATAGAGATAACTCATAAATTTTTGCCAAAAATATAATATTCATGTATACAGTTATATATTTTATAAGTCGCCAAACGTTCTATTGATGCAAGACATGGGGTAGAAATACAATAAACAACTCTATTAAAGGATCACTGGAGAAAGGAATGTTTACGAACAATAGACTTAGTGAAGATAAAATGTCTAATTAACTTTCGAAGGTTCACAAAAATGAACTCATAGAAAAGCTTTGGGCGCGATCTCGACTGCGTCGAAACGTCTGTTTCCCGATTCTTTAATTATTTTCTGGTTGAGGGATAAAAAATGTATACAGGGTCTTTATTTAATGGATGAGTAGTTTTAATTTACAAAAATGGATTTCCATTTATTTTTTTAATAGTCTTTAGCTATAGTTGGTAACTATTGAAACAAATTAAACATGTATATGTTTTCGTGGTGTTGAACTAGCGTCTATGTTTTTGACATTGATATCATTGAATTGACCGAGTAAGTTGAGGTCTTGAATTGAGAAGTATAAGGAGAGGCCAGATAAAACAGGTAACTAATCTTTTCCTGTTTCAATAAGAACAATTTTGGAGCTTGCGATGGCGAGACTAAAAATTGTTAGGGTCAAAATTGTTTATTATATTTAACAACATTATAACATTAGATACCTAAAAGAAGTATTATATCACTACTGATTACGCACTTCATCTGCTAATATGGATTTGAGAATATTATACATTACTTTTATTGTTATCTTGTTGCTTAACGCTATTTATCGCTCCCTGCAGGATATAGCGATCGTGTTTTGTAATAAATTTCGAGAGGGATCCTGTGTGTCGCATTACTGTATCAACCCGTCTATTTCAGTAATGCAGGTTTTACAGCACTGGGTTTCAGCAAATTTCATCTTTTTTTAGGTTGCTGCTTTGTATCGGATTGAAGTATGGTGAAGGTGTTAATGCAATAATAAATCAAATTTAAAATAAAATTCTAACCATGATTTTTGCTTTTTTTCTAAAGATGGGAATCAAACTCGTCTTATACCATATTAAGCCTTAATCATACGACATATCTAGAACTTAACTGTATGTCCTTCTTGTGAGCTGTTTTCTTTTTCGATTAGTGAAAATCAATATTTTACATTAACTATTGTATTCTATATATACATTACTAAAAAGTTTTAATTTTATCCTTTCAATAATTTTATGTGATTAAAGAATACATATTTATAATACCAGAAATTTTAGGTGACTTTTTACTTAATACTCGTATACGATATTGTAAAAGCTCAGGTACTTTATTAAATTTCTGTGGCACGCGGTTTCATCCTAACATTGCAATATAATGTAAAGCCTATGATAAATACAAACAATTTGGCTGTTAATTGGACAAAGATTAAGTGATCCAAAGAAATATGGGGTCTGTATGTCAGAGCATTAGAAACTTTTCTTCTTTATATAAAAATAATTTTTACGTGGGATGAAATAAATGTGATATTAAACTGATTAATATTATAATTTATATACCGGTATATTTATTTTTTTTACACTAAAAGTCTGACTTTTTTCTGAACTAACCTACTATTTACCTATTTCACAATCATGTTCAATGTGTGTGTTTTTTACGTGTTACTGATAAGTAATATTAATAGTATATATAGCTGTAGATAGCCAATATTTATCAGTAATTATATCAGGATAAATATAATTAGTCGTTTTACCATTAGATGATATCTTTGCATCGACGATTTTTGACACAAAAACAATGTATAAGTATTAAGTATTCAAGGCGCGGTAATTTACTTTACACGTATAGCATTATCTGTTTGTCTCGTGCTCTGAGTCATTGTGATGTGGCAATTTGTTGTTGTTCTCGTGATTTTTACGCCTGCCTTCGGTGGCCATAACCTTGATTCGCGAACAGTAAAAACAGAACAGGGGCCTGTGAGAGGATACAAATATGACGGAGTCTTTGGTTTTTATAGTATACCGTACGCCAAGGCACCAGTTGGTAGAGACAGATTTAAGGTATGTCCCGCTGTAAACTACTCGTATATACAGTCTGTGGTAATGATTGTTTTCGCACTGCCGTTGCTAACCGCGGAACCAGTTTTATTGACGAAGTTTGCTTGCATAAAGAAATAAAAATATTTATGGTTCTTCTTTTTTTAAGTATTAATAATGTAATATACATATACCCAAATTATAAATAGACATTAGACAGGTATAGATTATAAACACTGACAGTATATATTATAATATAGAGTATTCTTTTTAGCACAACAATTCAAATAAAAGTTGAAATCATATAAAAAAGCTTAACATAATTATGTTAATTAAATATATATAGTATAAAAAAAAAACTTACTAAGCCTTTTTTCTTATTATACACTATTCATTTGCCGGCGAATACTTGTTAATAAGGGATGGCACGATACTAATCTGTCTTATCTATATATTTCAGGCACCGTTAGCTCCAACTGTAAGAAGTAGAGTGTTTGAAGCCGTGGATAAAGGGATAATATGTCCTCAAATCGATTTTGTAAAAGATATTTTACAACGGAATGTACTAGTCACAGAAGATTGTCTCACTACAAACATATTGGTTCCTGACACTCCCAAAACTAATCTACCTGTTTTCATAGACATTCATGGAGGTGGCTTTATGCTAGGCTATGGGAATTTAATTACTTTTAAAAACTTTGCAAAAATTAAAGATGTGATCGTTGTTTCGTTCAATTATCGCCTTGGACCTCACGGATTCTTATGCTTAGGAACAGATGATGTTCCTGGTAACGCTGGTATGAAAGATCAAGTAGCATTGTTACGCTGGGTCCAAAAGAACATAAAGAATTTTGGAGGAAATCCCGATGATGTTACCATATCTGGTTGTAGTGCTGGATCAGGTTCCGTCGAATTGCTTACGTTATCGGATACAACCAATGGATTATTTTCAAAGGCGATACCTCAAAGCGGTTCTAGTACATCCTTTTGGAGTGTACAAACTGATCCACTTGAGGTAGCTAAAAAGTATGCTAGAAAGCTAAACTTCACAAACACGGATGATTTGTTTGCTTTGGAAGAATTTTACAAAACTATATCTCACGAACTATTGATGTCACAACAGGAC
>JADANM010001663.1:3778629-3801989 GCA_026213755.1 Eurema hecabe | reverse complement strand
CATTTCCCTTTAATAACGTTTATATAAAGTCAAGGTATTCAATTGAGCTACGTGTTATATGTTTCAATAGTTGTGGTATTAAAAATATCATAGTTTCAGTTCATAGTTCTAATTTATGAATCTACGATTTTTCTCAAAACCATCTAGTTGCGGATTTACTTTAAATTAGGTGTTATATTAGTTTTGAGATAGTAACGTTATTAAAAGGAAATGAAAGTCCATTTTTTTCCGCCGTAGATGTAAAAGAATATTAGTCTTTCAGTTTTGTTCAAATAAAACCTTATATTCGATTAGTCGCTAAAAAACTTCCTTCTGTGTCAAGTGCCTTGTTTTCTATGTCGGTTCTATGAAGATGCTTCGATGAAACGAGAATCTTTTCTGATGGTTTGGTCTTTCTAAAACATAGGTTCACTAGTTATTTTTGTAGAAAGAAACGACAATAATGTCAAAATGGACATGTTTGGTGTTTTTCAATACGACCAAACTCTGTGAAATATGTAGTTAAATGGTTTTTTAAGCAAGCTAATATAATAATTGAGAAAAAAGGCCTTGACAACCAAATAGCAAATCTGTTAACGATCTTTGTCTTTAATTAAGATGAAACGTGAAATGTCCAAATATGAAGCCTATGTTCCTGCTTGTCCTAAAGATTGTTTAAATTTTAAGGTGTAAATAATTAGGTACAATAAAAGTTTTTTAAGTATAAATTTTATTAAATACAGCTTACGTTAAGTTAATGGTCTGATCCTTGGTGCAATCTCTAATTTGATCTGAAACCATTAAATGCAACGCATGTATGTAACGTCTACTTGGATAGTAGACGTTACATGCGGAGATTTTATTACGTGCTGTGTTTTCTACCTCTTATATAATTCGTTCACTAAAAAGTCAACGAACATAAATCACTAGAACAAACTATTAAATCTCACTATATAGGTAGATAAAGCTATGGGTCTTTGAGAAATCATGAAAACCATTGTTTTGGCTTACGAGCACTATATGCACTCTGCCAGGATCGATAACGGCGGCATAGTCTATAGTCCTAACCCGTGAAACCAGACCGAGATAAAGGTTAATATATTAGTGGTTATTGGAAACAAAAATGATTCGGTAAACTCTAAGTCATTTCGATCTATGCTGCAAATTGACGGATTGCTGACAGTGTTCCAAGTGACTAGTTTATATAAAAGTTGGGCGAGAGGGACATTCAATAGCTATAGCTAAAATAGCCGAATAGAACGTACATTTTTTTCTTAAAAAATTGGGATATTTAAATAAAAATAAACACAATATAGATACCTTTAAACTGATCAACTAAATCCGTTTTCGTTAGACCCCAACGGTTGGATTAACCTAAGGCTCGAAATAAGTATAAGCGCAATTTAGAACTCTGCGCATTAGTAGCGGTCACTAGAAATGTTGCGTAAAGAATTGAACAGACTGAGTGCTTTGTATATGTCGAAGCGTCAGAAATAATTGTGATTTTATTATAACGAATTAGCTGGAAACGTCAAGCAGATAGCTTGAGTGAGGTCACCCCGTTGTCGGTATGACGTTTGACAGCTGACAGATGTGAAGGAACGGCTGTCAGTTGAGTGGAGGCGTTAGCGAAGCGCGGGCGCCGACGGGTCGGGTGGATGAATTCGCTGCGTTACCAACTAAATCGTATTGATTCTAAATTACTTTTACTGTTATCATTTAATATTGGAAATACATTGTTAAAGTGAACAACTACGCTTTGATTTTGATAATCGCCATGCCTGATATAAAAAGTTAACGCCCGGCCATCTCCCCCCTTTCGTCATATATATTAATTTAAAAAAATATATAAACATTGTTTTTTGGTAGAACTATTGTGACAAAAGAACATAACGCCTGTTGTTATTTTTCTGCAATATTTGTAATGTCGTTTTGTCGTTATAACTTTTCTTATTATAAAGGCGAAAAACCTTCATGTATTCTAGAGAAGGAGTCACGTTTTTTCTTATAGTAGGATTAAAGTGAATTATTATTTATTGTATATTGACATTTATTGTATATGTCGCAGAGGGTGTCGTCGTAGTAGTTGTAGTGATGCCGAGGTAGTGATTGTTTGCTTCATGAAGGCCCTTTCTTAGGTTCTTAATAAGTAAAACTTCAGAGTATCATAATAACGGCGTATAATCTTGATTACTAGTTATTCAATATCTGATTATTTTCCACAATGCTGACGTTTTTATAGCAACTGACAATTTCCACACAATTCTTTTTTTTAAGTTTGAATTTAAACATTGTAATAAACCAAGGAGGTTCGACTAATTAACTAATATTGAAATAGTTTTCACTATCTTGATTATTCTTTTCGTCCATCCGCTCCGATATATATATATTCCTTATTTATTTTTTATGCATTTTTATTTTGGTTGTTAGAAATAACTAGTTAGCAAAGTAGCACAAATGTTACTACATATTAGTTTTGTTAAAAGCTAAATTATGTAAAGTGGCGATCCGATAAAATTTTGTTGTATATTTATAATATGTTCACACTTATTCTAAAATATGTATATTAAATAAAATAGCAAATATGCATATTTTGAACTTCATTTTAAAAACCTCATTTGTTCAATAAAATTAGATTTTTTCAGAAAACATTAAAAACTGTTTCGAATGCAAACAAATTAGTTTTTAATATCCTTTTCATGTTTAATTTAGTGTGTGCAGTAAAAAAAGAATTAATTATCATTACTTTGCAGTTAATTGATATAAATAATGGAAAAACCCAAAAAAACAATTCTTGAAGAGTATATCTTTTAGTGAGACAATCGTAGTAGTCATATGTTTTAATTATAACACAAAATAGCACATGAATTTGGAATAGATTACCTTATTTGCATACAATTTTATTCATATTTAAATAAAGATAAATAATATAAAACGGGAACTATTACTTCAACACTCTCTCCATCTTCTCACAGTTCATAGGGTCAGCATTATTGTTACATCAAGTCGATGACAACCTCAATGTTCCGGAGGAGTTATCAAGCTATCCGGTAGAGCAGTCACAGACGCTGTGATTTGGAGCGGGCTAAATCCCCGTGCATGCAATCCCAGGGCTTTTTACAAGAGCTCGAGTTGTTGGGTCAATGATCCGAGAGCGTGCCGTCCTCTCAAATCTACTCCGCCCCCTCCGAGCGGAATGACTTCATTCAAGGAAAAAACCACGAAATTTAGTCATCCACTATGGCCTTAAGCACAACCGGCAAGGACCCCTGCGCGTGTGTGCTTTTAGGCATTTTCTTGCCAATCTGTAACGTTGTTTTTTTATAAACTATATTATTCATTTATATAACTTATTTTCATTTCCCACTACCATATAGTACTGAAATAATGTATTTTTTTTTATAAAACAAGCAATATTTCCAAGTATGAAAATCAATCAACAACAAAATGTACAAGTACTTACGGAGAATTCTTATCTGCAATTGCTATATTTGTATTCTATCTATATAAAAATTAGATAAAATGTCCAAGTAGGAAATACGCTCGCAGTATATAAGCGCCAAAATATGGCGTCCATTATCATTCCAACTCTGCCACCGCGAGACATGCGTATACTTTTGTTATTTTCGGCATTATTTGCTAGCGCGGCGCTCGGTCATGGGCTAGAGTCACGCGTCGTAGATACAGAAGAAGGCTCTGTCAAGGGATATAAGGATGCTGATGGCGGCTTATATGCCTTCTATAGCATACCGTATGCTAAAGCACCCACTGGCAAACAGAGGTTCAAGGTGAATAATTATTTTTTCAAGTTCATTGGATACAGTTGTAGTTTTTATATCACGTCATCAGCTTAAGGTAAACATTGAGTTTCGATTTGCTCGTACACTTAAGTTACTTACTCACAAAATAGTTAAATATAGTTTTGAATTAAAACAGATTTCTTCTAATTACAGTCCCATGATTCATTATATTTATTAGTTATTCCTGTTAGATAAATTACCAGATAATAAAGATTCTTCTATACCTATGCTGCTTTATTTATAAGTTTTGTATGAATTAGTCTTTCGACAATTTTACAAATTTATTATTAAAAATCAATAGATCAAACTTAATTATTTTTTAGGCGCCGTTGCCAGCAGTACGACGAAATGATGTTTTTGAAGCTGTAGATAAGGGAATAATATGTCCTCAGAAACAGTTTGTTATGTTCACAACAGAAGATTGCTTAATAGCTAATGTTTTGGTACCAGACACGCGTAACAAAAACATTCCAGTCATCGTATACGTCCACGGCGGTGCTTATACGATGGGATTTGGAAATTTGGCGACATACAAGCAATTAGTGAGGAGTAAAGAAGTAATCGTTGTCACATTTAATTACCGTCTCGGAGCTCATGGATTTTTATGCATGGGAACGGATGACATTCCTGGAAACGCTGGACTGAAAGATCAGGTAGCTTTATTGCGGTGGGTCCAGAAGAATATTAAGAATTTCGAAGGAAATCCAAATGACGTAACTTTAGCTGGCTACAGCGCCGGCTCATCATCAGTAGAACTGCTGATGTTGTCTAAAACAACAAAAGGATTGTTCTCTAAAGTTATTCTCGAAAGCGGTTCTGCTACAGCTGTTTGGAGTGTACAAATAGATCCTATTGCCAATGCGAAAAAATATGCCAAGTTACTCAATTTTACAAACATGGATGATTTTTACGCTTTAGAGAATTTTTATCAGACAACCTCTTATGAAATTCTATGTGAAGGATTAGGATCAAATTCTATGGATTCGACGTTTGAATTTTCTCCTTGTGTTGAGCGTGACACCGAAGAAGAAGAGTTTTTAACAGAATCACCTGTAAACATACTTCGGAATGGGGACTACGTCAAATTACCAACATTGTTTGGATTCACAAACATGGAAGGTTTGCCACGAGTACTACTTTTTGAAGAATGGAAACATAAAATGAATGATAATTTTTCGGCATTCTTACCGGCTGATCTTCAATTTGAAAATGACAAAGACAGGGATGCAGTTGTAAATCAAATTAGAAAATTTTATTTTGGAGACGATCTCATGGTAAAAGATGAAAATATTTTAAATTTTATCGATTTATCTTCTGATTTGCTTTTCGCATATAGTACATTGAGGTCAGTGAAACTTCGAACGAGTGTTGGTGATGTTAATAATATATATCTGTACTACTTTACTTACGTACCAGAAGATACACCGCCCATCCCTCACACAGACAAGCGCGGAGCTACACATTGCGCCCAATCCTTCCTTCTCGCTGATGGTGCTGTACCTAATCCCGATGAAAGTAATATGTCTCAAGAAGTAAAGAATATGAAGAAGCTAATTAGAGAGCTGTGGTCTAACTTTGTTAAAACAGGGTAAGTATTCCTTATAATTATTTCAAACAAGTTTTCGAAATGTGTTACGCACTGTAGATTTTTAAACACAAAAGATTTTTTTTATGTAATCAAGATAGGTAACTAATGCTTGAATTCTGTTTTAGAAACCCTGTACCTGAGGGTTCGCACTTACCAGCATGGCCGCCGGTGAGCAAGGACTGGTCTCCGTACATGACAATTGACAAAACCTTGAAACTCGGAAAATCTTTACTGAAGGAAAGAGTACAGTTTTGGGACGAAATATATGACAAGCACTATCGCGAACCGTCTCCCCCGCCTACGCCACCGACAAAACTTATTGAACAATAACTATATATTGAATATCTTTTTATATATGTGAATGTAAGCAAAAAGTAACCAAATCTATGGAATGTTCTATCCTAGCTTTACGCTTAGTTCACTCTTTACTTTCTTCTGGTCCAACTTTTGTTCACGCATAAAATGTGTATTTAAAAAAAAACTTTATTAAAAGATCTCGGATAAACTAAATGTCTATGAACAATGGAGTTTTTCTCCTATTTTTTGCGCTTGCCTTCGGTAGCCACAACCTTGATTTGCGAGCATTAAAACGAAATGGAGGCCTGTGAGAGGATACAATCATGGCAAGCCAAACGCCTATGTTGGTAGAGATAGATATCAGGAATATTTTTCTATATATATATAAATACCTTAATTTGAGGTAAAAATTCTATGCTCATTCCGGTTTTAGAGTGTAAAATCCATGGTTGGCTGATAGAAATCGTTTCTAGCGGTAAGGCCGTTCATTGATTAATACATTTTGAGTATTATTTGAAACGACGTTTTATAAATTGCTTCGTAAGAAATCCGGTACACTACGAAAATGTTGGTATTTTGATTGCTTTCTCTTGTAAATTAGCAGATGTAACAAAAGCGCGTGGCACTTGCGTGTATAGAAAAAAATGATCCGGGGTCGTGTGCGCCGTACTTTAAACTGATTTGGCTTTTTAATAGAAATTAGTAGTAGAAGCCGATATGTCGGATTCCCATACCGGAACTAAGAAATTATTTCCATGTTTTATACTACGTCATATACTACGTCATACGTACATACGCTAAAACTTTCAGTCTTCATATCGTATAGAGGTGAATTGGAATTCTGGTTTCAAGCTACATGACTAACTGGCACCGATATTTTTTTCTGTACGTGGATGTGGTAAGTTGATCCACCGAAATGATATACATATCCAGCGATATGATAGTCTATTTACCTTTAAATATCAAAAAGGAAACTCATATATTTTTACAGGGATAGTGAAGACTATTACTACTTACTATAGACTTGAACTAAGGGTCTTTTGTAAGTATCACATCCATCACATCCAAAGAGACAAAAATGTAATTGCACAATACACTTTTATTACCGTGGATGATCCAGTTTATTGTTTTGCCCCGTGTATTACTCGTATAATTAGAATATAAATTTTGTATATTTAGTAAATCAGCTTCAAATTTTAAGTTTCACATGATTCACCACTACACAACAATAATCACAGCTTTAATATTTTTAGTACCTACCTAATCTATGTTTTAGAGTAGGTGTTGTTTGTATTTGTATGTTTCATTGTTTATTTTAATACTTAACGACATGACATGGAGCCGAGATAAAAACACACCTAGTTTTCATCATCATTTATTGTTGAAAAAAAAATTAAATCTTTCATTCCATTGTAGGTTATTCAACTGAATCAACCGAAATTACCGAATGAAACCAATCACCATCAAATCAAAGGTTAGATGTCCTAATTAGGATATTTTTGCATTTTCAAATTTTTGCGCTTATAACATATCTATTTAATATTATTGTGTATACCACTTTATTTACACATTATTGAGGTTATTGCCAACTCTATGATGATTTTATTTTTCAACACTGAACTAAGCCCACTCAACTGGTGCATTCGAAAACTAGTTCAATTATTAGCTTCAGCATAATTCGGAAAACTAGGATTATCTACCAAACCATATAAGACACGGATAGGTTTTTTTTATATAATTTTGGTGTAAATTATCGATAGGTTTATGCTTTATAATTTTATGACATCTGTGGTTATAAAGACCACAGATTACAGCGATTTTTTAGAAAATTAGGAAAAATTTTATCTAGGATAAATTCAATAACAGAAACTAGTTCACTTACTACGTATGTTAGAACCAAACAACAATAATAAAACTAGTCATTATACTAGAAAAATGTAACCTCAGATTGTATAAAATAATTGACCGGAAGTTACTCAAATTGCATAGGTAAGTATGTTATTAGCGGTTATAAACAGCGACTTGACACTTCTGTCCTGATTGGGCATTAGCACACTAATGAGGTTGAGGTTGTCAATTATTTTAAAATAATGTTTTATTTGAGGCGGGACTATCAAATCGACGGGATGAACACGAAACTCAAGGTCAAATTCAAGCCTTTTTTCGCAATTAAAATAGTATTTATCAAGTTGTATATTCTCAGAGTTCCATTGTTCATCAGTGTTATATGCTAACAAGGGGTCCATATCCAAGCTATTGGTAACAGTTCGATCCCACGGGAACGCGTCGGAGGTCATATATCAAGATGTACAATATTCCGATGACACAAGTTCATCTGTTACATCCGAACAGCTTGTGTAGATCTATGTATTATCTATTTATCTATTCTCGCCAACTGTGAAATAATATTCCACATAATATAGACACATGTGGTTTTTATACACGTAGGTATCCACGTAGCCAAGTAATATGTTTTTTTTTTAGAATATGAATAAGAGTTTTTACTTTTTTCAAAATTTTCAAGCAATTGGTAAAACTTTTTTTTAGTATACAATTTGCTAAAAGTATCTTTGTATTTTAATAAATGTAAGTAATTTTGACGACAGTCCTAAAATGCAATAAAAATGCCTGTTAATAATGAATACCGATATGATTTCGTTAAAACTGTTATAAACAATGTTATTTATTAGTCTATTGTAAGCGCTAACAAATAAATACAATATTGCAAAAGATAAAGATAAAGAAAGGTATCTTAAGTAGTTATTAAATTTGCCTTTTAAGTTATATAACATTTTAAATATAAAGATTATCATGACTTGCCGCCAAGCGAAGACGTGTTGGAAAACAGTATCTTAATTACCTAGCCGATGAGCCATTAGTCACAGGAAACAACCAGGACCCACGTGTTCATAATAAACGATGCCTAATCATGATGAAAAAAATTACCCATAATTTTTCTAAACATTTTATTTACATTTTTTACATTTATAATATTTAATTTTAGTTTATATTCATATATTCATGTTTTCATATGGCTAAATAACAAATCAAAAATTCAAACAAACTTTAAAATTTATAATATTATACATTCTACTACTGAAAGTAGACATCTTATTTCCAATAATTAGTGAATATATTTTTTTACGAATTTAAAAATAAATTCAATATTATACCAGTATTTTATTGTCTTTTTATTTGTTCTAACAAATATCGATTGCAATAGACATTCAGTCAAAAATCGCCCGAAATATCGAAAGACGTTCCCACCATACCCGTAATGTTGCTACATTACGGGAAGTGGGTTTGGTGCGGGACGGCCGATAATCAGCAAGGACAGTTTAGTCTGGACACACTGGCCGCATGTAGCTTTTAGCATTGTTTTTCTTTTTATTTTTTACTAGAAGTTTATATTTAACTAGCGACCCGCCCCTGCTTCGCACGGGTGCAACTACAGAATGTCCTCATACACAACGTTCACATTCTTTTTTTGTCAACCCGACCCGCGGCCGGCCGCGACGCCGCAACAACTGCGTCCCTGCATTTTAAATTTGTAATATCTTCGGAACTATTCACTTAAATTACATATTATAAAAAGCATCTATAATACATGCACAATTTATTTAAGGTACTTAATTGGATAAGGATTAATGCTGTATAGTTAAAAATCACTTCGTAAATAACCATTTATTAGTAAAAGGATTAAAAATGGTTATGGTGGGTTATCCCTAAGAGATAGACATATGCCATCGCGGACTTTTTTGTAGAACTTTATAAAGTGGACAATACTGTAGTACAATATTTTGGTCTACCTCGTAGGGTTTAGCCAGCGTTTGCAATATAAGCGCAAAAAAACGTCCTTATTTAGGACATCACATTAGAAAACTTTAAATTTATCAGTCTTTCTCTACTATATTATGCATGTATTATACATATAAACCTTCTTTAAGAATCACTCTATCTATTAAAAAAAACTTTTTTTGACACCGGCTGTCAAAGTGTAAACACAAACGATCACGTCGCTCTAAGTTTTTATTATCTAAATACTAGTTTAAGTAAATAATCTCCTAGTAAACACAACGGAATATAGAATACAAGTGGCAGTGAAAAATTTTTCCCAATAATATTAAAAATTTAAAGAACAATAACAACATTAATCTCTAGTGAAAAGTTGCGTACAAATTTGAGGTTATTTTTGCAACAATATTTTTTTGACAGCAGAGGCAGTACTTATCAGCTGTCACTTGCAAATTGACATCTGTCTAAGACACTGTCAACCATACTAATCAGACAGTTACGTTCCAAATAACACAAAAATGAAGGAAGATTTGTTAACCCTTCTGGACGAAATGAAGACAGAGATGCAGAAACAAACTAATCAAATAATGCAAAGAATGGATGACAGGTTGAACCCATTAATAAAAGAAATTGGCGATTTAAGACTGGAAAATAAAAATCTTCATGAAAAAATTAACACATTGGAAAGAAAACATCGTATAAACAATATTATTGCATATGGAATCAAGGAGCGAGAACACTCAAAATATAATTTGATAGAGAAAGTGGTTGAATTAATTAAAAGTACAACCAATATACCTATTCGCGTAAACGATATAAATACCGCGTACCGACTGGGAACCAAAAAGCCTGAAAATGAAAAGCCTAGACCCGTCCTCATTTCCTTCTTGAACCTATGGATGAAAGAACAAGTTATGAAAAACAGGAAGAAAATGAATGAGATATTCTTATCCGAAGATTATCCTAAAAATATATTAGTAAAAAGAAAAGCTCTTCAAGAACAGCTCAACCAAGAAAGAAAGAAAGGGAATTATGCAGTCATAGTATACGACAAATTAGTCATTAAGGAAAACCTGGATTCAAGTATAAAAGATAAACGGAAACGCGTAAGATCAACATCAAACTCTCCACAAGGCAACACCCAAAAGAGCAAACAAGACACAAGCAAAATAACAAAAACCCATAGGTCTAATGCTTTTGATGTAATGAGAGCGAGAAGCAACTCTCTCACTCTACTCGCTTCTACTTCAAAAAAAAGAATAGGAATCTGGCAGCCGGATAAACATAAACATAACGCAAACCAAAACAAAAAAACCATTCCCCAATCCGGCTGGTCTCCGTGGGGAATTAGACCAAAACCCTCCAGTAGCAAAGAAAGAACTACAATTACTACACATAGGAACACTCAATGTAAGAACATTAGCTTCTAGAGAAAGATTCATAGAACTCATATATAGGCTAGAAAAAATAAAAATAGATATACTAGGCTTATCTGAAGTTAGGCGAATGGGCTGTAATATAGAAGAACATGAAGAGTATTTTGCTATAAGGGAGAAACTCCTGGCTTATACGGAGTAGGTTTTCTAATAAGAAAAGAGTATAAAGACAATATAATAAGTTTTTCTGGATTGTCCGAAAGAGTTGCGCTACTTCAGCTAGAATTTAACAACAAGAGAATATCAATAATACAAGTATATGCACCAACTACAGAAGCATCCCAGGAAGAAATTGATAAACTATATGAAACCCTACAAACAGCACTTATTCAGGCTGGTAATAACATAATGGTCATCGGAGATTTTAATGCCAAGGTGGGATTAGCAAAAGCGAGCGAAGACATAATCCTAGGAAAATTTGGCTACGGCAAAAGAAACGAAAAAGGAGACAAACTAATAGAATTCGCTCTAGAACATAAATTATCCGTAATGAACACTTACTTCAAAATGAGAAATAACCGTAAATGGACATGGATTTCACCAGATGGAAAAACAAAGAATGAAGTGGATTACATTTTATCTAACCATCCAAAAACAATAAGGAATATAGAAATACTACACGGCTTAGGGTTTAGTTCCGATCACAGACTAGTAAGAGCCACATATCTATTGCAAAGTAGTAAAAAATGTAGGAAGTCATTCAAATCCCCTACAAACACATTCAAAACAGAAGAAGAAGTAACACTGTATATTAGAAATTTAAAAAGGAATTTGGAAGGATTGAAATGCTTTGATGAAGAAGAAAATACACAGTCTTTATATGACAAGCTAGAACATTTAATTAAACAAAGTATGTCAATGGAACAAAAAGAAAAAACACTAACCACAACACATAAAATCCTTACAAAATCTACAATAGAACTAATGACAAAGCGCAAAGAACTTTTAAAAATTAAACAAAAAACAAAGGAAAACAAGGAAGAACTGAGTAGGCTATTTAAAAATACCCATAAAGCCATCAAAAAAGATTATGCAGAGTACAGAAAAAAGATAATAGAGAAAAACCTAAAGCAATATGGGAGCACAAAAAGAGCATTTAAACAATTAAGGACCAATAAAGATTGGATTCAAAATCTAAAAGACCCTAAGAGAGCTACAGGCACTACTACGAGGAAAGACATAATAGACTGTGCTACAAACTTCTACAAAGAGCTATATAGATGCAACGATAAACCGAGTTCAAACATCAGAAACTATAACAGAAGTTCCAACGAGATCGAAGATGAGATCGCTGAGGTAGATGCGATGGAAGTAGCAAAACATATTAAAAACCTCAAATCAGAAAAAAGTCCAGGACCGGATGGCATAAGGAATGAATCCCTAAAAATCGGCATCTCACTACTAGCACATCCATTAGCATACTTATTTAACAAAGTAATAAACACAGAACAAATACCAGAACAATGGAAAAAATCAGACATAATTCTACTGTATAAAAAAGGTGATCCCCAACATATAGGCAACTACCGCCCAATCAGCCTACTTCCTAGCATCTATAAGCTCTTCTCATCAATACTATTAAGCAGAATAAGTGGCAAAATCGAAAATCTCCAACCTGTAGAACAAGCAGGTTTTCGACCAGGTTTTTCTACGATTGACCACATACATGTAATGCAACAAATAATGGAAAAGTACAAAGAATTTAACAGACCAGTATATTTAGCCTTTATAGATTACACCAAAGCCTTTGATACAATATTACACGATGCAATCTGGGAAGCACTATACAAATGTCATATCCATGAAAAATATATTAATGTAATTAAAAATATATACAATGACAGCAAAAGTTGTGTGAAGCTAGAAAAACGAGGACCAGAGATATCAATTCAACGAGGCGTGAGGCAAGGAGATCCCTTGTCACCCAAGATATTCATAGCTGTACTACAAAACATCTTTGACAATCTGAATTGGGGAACTGTTGGATTAAAAATATACAACCGGTACTTAAACCACCTAAGATTTGCAGATGATGTAGTTATTGTAGAAGAAAACTGGAACAAACTAGAATATATGTTAAATCAACTGAGTACAGAAAGCGAAAAAGTGGGTCTCTTGATAAATAAAGAAAAAACAAAGCTAATGACAAACAGCTGTAAATATCCAATCAAACTCGAAGACCAGGATCTAGAATATGTGAATAAGTATGTTTACCTCGGAAAACAACTCTCATTTGAGGACCACAATGAAGAAGCAGAAATAGAACGACGCGTAACTATGAGCTGGAAAAAATACTGGGCATTAAAAGAGATTATGAAGGGCAACTATTCACTCCCTCTAAAGAAGACTGTGATGGACACGTGTATTTTACCGACTCTTACATATGGCTGCCAAACGATGACCTACAACACAAAAATAAAAACCAAAGTAGCAAACTGTCAGAAAGCCATGGAAAGAAGTCTTCTAAAAGTAAGGAAAATACACAAAGTAAGAAGTACATCAATACGTAACAAGACAAAACTGATAGATGTCTTACAGTACAGTCTCAACTTAAAATGGCGCTGGGCCGGTCATGTAGCACGATATAGTGACAAACGTTGGACAGTTGAAATAACTAAATGTATCTGTATCTGTAACTGTATCTTGACTCCATCATTAGATCTCCAGACTTATGAAATTGAAGTGTCTTTTTAAAACACTTCAAGAAAAACTTATAAATGCACTAATTTCCCCTACAATTTTTGAAAGATCCCCTCGATTTCTCTAATCTTCCATCATCAGACCCTAATAGCCTTAGAATGGCACCACCTGTGAAGAATCACCTTTCCAACAAGAAAAGAATCAATAAAATCCATTGGCGGAGGAATCGAGTAACATACATACAAAAAAACAAACGGGTTAAATTAAGAACCTTCTCTTCTTTCAAGTCGGTTAAAAATAGCAACTTCATATAACAGCATGGTTCATCATGGACTACTTTTCATGGAAACATTTCCGCGATGTTTGAACAATCCTCTTTGTTCTTGTCAATATCAATACCTAAGCTGTAAATTTCTTTATTAGTAAGTAATGGTACCAGTAATGACTTAAACAATCAATTTATATAAATAGATACAGTAGAGTTGAGCGCCATTAGATATCATCTATGTATCGATGACATTTACAAGATAATAAGCTTTATAACGTAACGATAACGTGTTATGTATCAACTTTTGATTTGTTAAGGTTTTCATTATCATCTGTCAACTTCTAGCCACCATACCGCGGTTAATTTTAATTTTAGCCAAATAATGAAATATATAATTTGGATGTAAAATTTTATGTTCTGCAACTTTAATAAAAGGTATTTTTTTACTGTTTCCCTAAAATTAAAAAAAAAAGTTTTGTTTTTTTTTATCCTGACGGCGCAAGTAAAACCAAATAAAATTTGTTTTAACAAAAATGCCGTATTGTTCAGTAAAAAGTGTAAAATACTTCAGCAAACTTTAAAAAAAATCTTTTATATTTATTTATATTTGTAAATATTTTAGCTTGACAAGCTAGGAACACAAAATCTCCGCCATATTGAACAATGTTGCCACATATTGTTTATCTTTTCCTTAAAAAAATTGCCGTGTTTGTGACATTTTGTGTAAATTTAAATATACTTTAATATATTGTTCCTTCACATAACGTGTGTGGCTACGTAGTACGACCACGCACATATTGAAAAATCGTGTTGTGATTTTATGGTTTAGTAAAGCAATCACAACCAGAACGCACCTTATAGTTTTCTTTACTACACTTTTTATTTTTTGAAAGCAAATAATGCAACCTTTTATGTTTTTTAACAGGGGTATTTTTTTAATCGCCCTTAATTACCATCTTAAACATGACTAGCTGAAAAGCAGAGTGTCTGAGTGTGTGAGTGAATCTAGTAGTTACTGACTAGTTGGCTGATCGAAACGGGGAAAAAAAATTTTAAAAATTGGCACAACACAAAAACTTACTCGCGAGGTCCATTGTTCGTAGGCAGTTGTTGTTTAACAAAGATCCTTTAATAGAATTATTTGTGATCATTAATGGAATTGTATATTTCTATCCCATGGTGTCATTACGATGTTCACATACTACATGATATGTGATGCATTTAAAAAAAATCTCATGTATTGACAAATAATTTATTTCTTAAAAACACTTATTTTATGAGTGAAAAGAATGTGGACCGGGACAAAGTAATGAGTGATCTTATTGAGCGTGAATTTAGGGTGAAACATTCCATTGATTTGGTTACATAAAAGGGTATTTAGTATATAGTTATTGTTGAATTAGTTTTGTAGGTGGCGTAGGCGGGGGAGACGGATGGCAATAGTGCTTGTCGTATATTTCGTCCCAAAACTGAAATCTTTCCTTCAGTAAAGATTCTCCGAGTTTCAAGGTTTTGTCAATTGTCATGTACGGAGACCAGCCTTTGCTCACCGGCGGCCAGGCTGGGAAATGTGAACCTTTAGGTACAAGTTTTCTAAAACAGAATTTAAGCATTAGTTCTTTATATTCCTTCCATAAATAAAATTTTATGAATCTTTTGTGTTCGAAAGTCTATAGTGCGTTGCTAAAAACTTGTTTATAATAATTATAAGGAATACTTACCCTGTTTTAACAAAATTAGACCACAAGTCTCTAATTAGCTTCTTCATATTCTTTACTTCTTGAGACATATTACTTTCATCGGGATTAGGTACAGCACCATCAGCGAGAAGGAAGGATTGGGCGCAATGTGTAGCTCCGCGCTTGTCTGTGTGAGGGATGGGCGGTGTATCTTCTGGTACGTAAGTAAAGTAGTACAGATATATATCATTAACATCACCAACACTCGTTCGAAGTTTCACTGACCTCAATATACTATATGGGAAAAGCAAGTCAGATGATAAATCGATGAAATTTAAAATCTTATCGTCATTTACAATTAGATCATCTCCAAAATAAAACTTTCTTATTTTATTTACAACTGCATCCCTGTCTTTGTCATTTTCAAATTGAAGATCAGCCGGTAAGAATGCCGAAAAATTGTCATTCATTTTATGTTTCCATTCTTCAAAGTGTTCTATTCGTGGCAAACCTTCCATGTCTGTGAATCCATACAATGTTGGTAACTTTACGTAGTCCCCATTTCTAAGAATGTTTACAGGAGACTCTGTCAAAAACTCCTCTTCTTCGGTCTCACGCTCAAGACAAGGAGAAAAATCAAACGTCGAATCCCTTGAATCCGATCCTAATCCTTCTGTTAGAATTTCATAAGAGGTTGTCTGATAAAAATTCTCTAAGGCGTAAAAATCGTCCACGTTAGTAAAATTAAGTAATCTGGCGTATTTTTTCGCATTGGCGATGGGATCTATTTGTACACTCCAAGCAGCTGTAGCAGAACCGCTTTCGGGAATAACTTTAGTGAACAATCCTTTTGTTGTTTTAGACAACATCAGCAGTTCTACTGATGATGAGCCAGCGCTGTAGCCGGCTAAAGTAACGTCGTCTGGATTTCCTCCGAAATTCTTAATATTCTTCTGGACCCAGCGCAATAAAGCTACCTGATCTTTCATACCAGCGTTTCCAGGAATGTCTTCCGTTCCCATACATAAGAATCCATGAGCTCCGAGACGGTAATTAAATGTGACAACGATTACTTCTTTACTCCTTACTAATTGCTTGTATGTCGCCAAATTTCCAAATCCCATTATATAAGCACCGCCGTGGACGTATACGATGACTGGAATGTTTTTGTTACGCGTCTCTGGTACATAAACATTAGCAATTAAGCAATCTTCTGTTGTGAACATAACAAACTCTTTCTGTGGACATACTATTCCCTTATCTACAGCTTCAAAAACACCATTTCGTCGTTCTGCTGGCAACGGCGCCTGAAAATTGATTTAGTTAAGTCTATTGATTTTTAATATCTAATAAATTTTTAAAACTGTCCAAAGAGCGATTATTGCAAAGTTTGTAGATAAAGCGGCATAGTTGTACAATATTTTTTAATATCTAGTAATTTATCTAACAGGAATAACAAATATAACAAATTATGGGACAGTAACAAGAAATCTGGTTAAAATCAAAACAACATTTAACTATTATGTGAGCACAATCAAATAACTTAAAACTTAAGTGTACATTCAAACTCAATGTTTACCTTAAGCCGATGACCTGACATAATAACTACTACTCTAAATAAATTAAAATATAGTTGAAATAAAAAGTTATTCACCTTGAACCTCTGTTTGCCAGTGGGTGCTTTAGCATACGGTATGCTATAGAAGACATATAAGCCGCCAGCAGCATCCTTATATCCCTTGACAGGGCCTTCTTCTGTATCTACGACGCGTGACTCAAGCCCATGACTGAGCGCTGCACAAGCAAATAATGTCGAAAATAAAAAAAATATACCCATGTTTCTCGGTGGCATGGTTGAAATCATAATAATGGTCGCTATAATCTATCCTTATATACTGCGAGCGTATATTCTACTTGTTTAATCTGAGATTTTTTATAGATAGATCACAATTATTTCCGTAAATACAAATAATTATTCAATTTTGCAGATTAGATTTCGTCGCTTCACAGAAATGTTGTGTTTGAAGAACAATATTTCTTCGAAACAGTGTATTATGTTTTATCAAAACACTAGCCACGTCGCCCGGTTTTACCGGCAATTATGCATAAACATACAACTTCCTCGTGAATCACGATATCTGTCTGAAAAATATTTATTAACAAAAATAAACCGACTTCAAACTAAAAAGCAAGCAATAAATTTGCTTTACACAAAGTAATAGGTACGTATTTTCATTTAGTATATATAAATGATTTAATAGTTATTTTATAATTTAAAAGTCGGTACCAAGTAAATGCTATAATAATCTATACAATTTTGATTTCACCAAACAAACAGTTATCGTTTTACTTGGCACCGACTTCTAAATTTTAAAATAATTTTTAAATTATAATACCTTTCAAACAAAAAAAATAATCATCAAAATCGGTCCTCAGACGGCGAAGTTATGCCCAAACAAACATAAAAAGCATATATACGGTCGAATTGAGGAACCTCCTTTTTTTGAAGTCGATTAATAAAAAAACTGAATTAAATTTGGTTTCGTAGTTTTAAAAATTTAAGCATACATAGGGACAGACAGAAGATAACGACTTTGTTTTATACTATGTAATGTAATTTCTGTACTCTATTGGCCGAATACTGAAAAGCATCTCAAATCCAGAAGGATCGCGTTACTTTCGTTATGAAATTTTTTAAGGATATGTACAGTGTACATGAACGATATTGTAAAGTTTTTTGCTAAGCTAAGCCATGGTTAATTTTTGCACTTGATTACTACCAAGCTAATTTTCCGTGAGTAGCTTTATTTTGATGAGACGCCCAATAATTTTCTATACTAAAATCTAGATTGTGGTAGCTAACAGAGGTAGCAAGGATAAAATATGTCGATTTGATTATTCTCAACTGTTTATGATATTTTTTTATACATATATCTCAAAATAATTTTCTAAATTATTTGAAAAAAATATTTGTCCTACAAAATCTATGGTTTGAACAAAGAGTACCCTCTTTCCAACATGTATCGATGACGAGGTCATCTTATATGATAATTAACCAGCTCATTTTTTACTAAGTATTTCTATTTTTTAACAGTTCTCCAAATTCGTGGTGCGTTATTTCCGTTCTATAATAATAATAATAATTTATTTCCATAATAAGATGATTTACAAAATATTTTACCCAGGCTCCCAAGATAGTGAATACTGTTTTTCAGGAGCCTGTTTCATCCAAAACATGACACATATGCGGCACCGACACATATGCTCAAACATTGTTAATACCACAAGACCATTTCTCATTACTAACTGTAGGACAAAAAATTACGTAATAGGTTAGTGTGTTCTTTGCCCAAATGAAACAACGTCCTACGAGAAAACGGGTACGGGTAGTCCAACAAGCATTGTATACAGTAAAAAATGTTTTTTTTTAATTAAAATTATTTTATTTTTTAGTTATCTAGATACAAAAATATGTGTATTTATTCACATATATAAAATAAAAGTTAATCTTCATCAGATTCATCTGATAAATCTTCAGACTCTTCGCTGTCATCTATTTCACTTTCCTCATGAAAAAACTCAGTAAATTATATAATGTTGTCTTAAAATAAAACGTATGATTGAATGCCATATCTAAACTTTGTCAACAAAAACATTTTGAATTGTAAATAAAACAGATTTAATTTTAAATATTATATAGGAATAAGATCACATTAAATGGGACCAATGAAGGAAAAACGTAAGCAGATAGACATTATACGAAAACCATTTTCGACGAGAACTAATTGAAAAGTAAGTAAAGTGAACAGACAACTGAGTGTTTGATTAATTTCAAATTAGTCCTTTATCGATGGAACTTATTGCACTTTTGCATATTTACAAGCGCAACATATTAATTAGAAATTATATTTTCAGATGATACTTATGAAGAATCACTGGGTCAGTGGACCAAACAACATCAGCCCTTGTAGCGATCCTGGGATTCCATAAACGGAGATTCAGACCGCTCCAACTCACAGGGTCTGTGACGGCTCCTCTGATAACTCCTCTGGAACATCGGGGTCGTCAATGGATTTAACGTAACATTAATGCTGACCCCATGAACCAATTGCGTATGTTAAATTATTTAATATGGTTAAATGTTTAAAAGTACGAAACCAATTTTCATGCAGCTTTTTTATCAGATAGAGTGATTCACGAGGAATGTTTATATGTATGTTGTAAGAAATATTGTGATTCACACCCAAAATTTCGTCGAAGCGGCGAAATCTAATCTGCAATTGCTATATACCTATTTGAAGTCTATCTATATAAAATCTCAGATAAAAGTAACAAGTAGGAAATACGCTCGCAGTATATAAGCATAGATGGCTTCCATTCTTATGATTTCATCTCTGGACTGCGAGACACAGATATAAGTATATTTGTAAATTTGGCGTTATTTGCGAGTGCGGCGCTCGGTCATGGGCTTTAGTCGCGCGTTTTAGACAGAGAAGAAGGCCCTGTTAAGGGATATAAGGATTCTGATGGCAGCTTATAAGCTTTCTATAATAGCATAGCGTATGGTAAAGCACCCACTGGTAAGGTGAATAACTATTTTTTTCATCTTGACATAACATAGTTTTAATCGATAACAAACAACAAATCTTTTCAACTTCTATAACCAACTTTTACAAGTAGGTATCAAGAAGTCTTTGTGAACCTAACTCTTAACTCCACGCATGACCATTATGTAATAATCTTCGGTTAAAATCAATTTAGTCACCAAAATTTATTTATATTACATTAGATAATGTATGTTTATTTTGTTCACTGATAAGGGGATTTTTAATCTTATCTTCTTAATTCTTACTTATATCAGAAAAATATACACGGATCAACATTTTCTTAATTACTTTAGGTATTTTTTTCTCTCGGCTGACTTAATTTTTTTTTGTTTTATAATTTTCCACCAATACCTACCAGACTACACGCTGTGTACGAAAATATGAATTAAAGAATAGGTCTATTGTAGGCATTAAGAACCGGGCGGTGATCAATAAATTTAAACCTTATTGCATGAGCAATACTATCAAAGTTGCATTGAAAATAGGGCGTCCAGTGTCTATTAAATTTGAGTTTAGGGGATGATTAGCCAATTGGATCGTTCTGTCTTCTTGTAAAAGATTTTAAAATAGTTGTCTAGTAGACATATATAAAAATGGAGCATCAGAATATACGTGAGGTCAGTAATGTTTTTATGTACCTTGATTACCTGATACCTAAAAATTGGCCTCAATCGTCCACATTTCCTTCGTCAGAAAATAGGTGACGTCTGGTGGCCCTGGAATCTTGCTCTATTGGAGTAAGCTTGTTTCAACATTCACCTAAACCCGTAAAACCAAGAATTACCGCCTGAACCAGCATACTTAAAAAGTGCGGTGATAACGGAATATCTTTTTTCTAATTTTCTCTCAAAGCTTTATACAGTTTTCGAACTCGGTTTTTTAAGGAGCAAAGTCAGTGGACTACGGATACCCTTTACCTCGCGAGGCGCTATTGTCGGAGTTATACGGAATTCGACCTACCTACCGACTCCCGACCAGCAATAGGACAGCTAATATCAGAACGATTGACAAATTATGAAGCAAGTCGTGTCCAATGTGGCCTATAAGCGCATCGGCGTGAGAGCTTCCACTCACTTCATATGTGTCGTCACATGAATGAGCAATTCTCGCCATTGTAGTTGAACAGTCGAGCATTAATTTTACCAATTTGCTCTGCTAATCCTATGCTCCTAGTTAAACCTCGTAACCTTCAGAACCTATATTTCTACAAACTCAACTAAACTTCAGTTTCAATGAATTTTTATGTAATTACTGCAAAACTTTACCACTGCTTGCTTATGATTATTTTATTTAAAAACTCCATTACTAAAATAGACGGGTAATACAGTAATGCGACACACAGGATCCCTCTCGAAATTTATTGCAAAACACGATCGCTATATCCTGCAGGGAGCGATAAATAGCGTAAAGCAATAAGATAACAATAAAGTATATAACATAAAATACAATATGAAGTACTTTCTTGAATTCAAAAATAGTTTAATTATATGCATTGCAATAGGAATAGATTGGTCACCTGTTTTACTTTGTTGGTGTTCCTCTCAATTAAAGACAATTAATATGAACACTAGGTCTTCTCAAATTCTATCAAACTAATGTAAGAACCTAATTTATATTATTCAATCATCACGGAAATAGATGTTTCAAAAGCAAACAACAATCAAATATTTAATAATTGCTGTTTTATATTAAATTATTATTAATGAATTTACCCTTGCGTTTCTCTTCTAAGAAAGGGGGACTGTTTATTAATGTTTTACCCCGTTGCCGGAAAATAATTAAAAATCGGGAAAATTAAATGTTTCAGCGAAGTCCAGATCTCGCCGAAGGCTTATCTGTGAGTTAATTATGGTGAACCTTCGAAAGTTAATTAAGACACTTTATCTTAACTAAGTCTATTGTTCGCAAACATTCAGTTCATCAGAGATCCTTTAATAGAGATGTTTATTTTGTTTCAATACCATATCTTACTTCACTGCCAGATTTCATGATATATATTATATACTGTATATTAACTAAGTAACAAATCAGATAATTCATAATATCAGTGTTCTATCCTAACAAGGGGTCCATATCCAAGCTATTGGTAACAGTTCGATCCCACGGGAACGCGTCGGAGGTCATATATCAAGATGTACAATATTCCGATGACACAAGTTAATCTGTTACATCCGAACAGCTTGTGTAGATCTATGCATTATGTACTAACTTAGGTTTACCCATTGTCTACAACTGTGAAATAATATTCCTCAGAATATTGTAAAATGTGATTTTTATTAGAAGACCTTTTAGCCTATTAAAAGTTGTCACGCCATTTCACTTTCCCATTAAAAACACACTTATAATAAACGATTTATTTATTTATTTTTCATTCACTTTAAATTCACTTTAATGACAGACTAAAACAGCCATAAACAATTATATTTTTAGCTCTAAGAAATAAGTAAGTTACGTATGGTCGAGTTCAATCCTCCATTATAATGGTTTTTTTTATAAAAGTATTGTTTAATCATGACAGCTACCACAGAAGACATATTGTCAACGCAAGCATCTTAATTACCCAGCCAATGCGCCATTAGTCATAGGAAACAACTAGGACCACGTGTTTATAATAAACGATGCCAAATCTCTTGATCCGCAGTAAAGCACTCACGCCAGACAATGATACGATGACAGTTGGCTAAAGAAAGTATACGTAGCTCAAACAGTTACACTTTCGTATGTGTTTTTAGTATATGGGAAACTGAATCATATGGTCCTGTTATTACGGTTAAAACAGCATACAGATTTTAGCGCTTGTTGGAAATTCAAAGTGATGTGTTCGCGTTCTTCGCTTTTGCTACGCAGTGCATACAGCCTCACTTGCACATACAGCATATTAGCATTTAAGACATCGCAATGAGTGAAAATAGCAAATTAAATTTACAGTACTACTTTATGAGCTATAGCAATTCTTCCAAGCATTGATATTAATTATTTCATCCGCGTGTCTTTTCGTCGTGTCGTCAACTTATAGATGATAATTTCCCATAAATACTCATCGAGATTAACGGATTCAGAATGAACTGATGAGACCTTAATTTCACATAGCCTGAAATAGTCATAAGTAGGTAAAAAGTAAGATTTTGAAGCACGTTCAAATACACAAAATCTCTATTCATTGTAGTAAGTTATCTGAGTAGATAACAGTTAGTTTTGAGAAAGGTTAATTAAATTTTAATTTAATGCAGAATGTTACAATTTCACAGTTAAGATATAAATTTGAAAAGGC
>JADANM010001663.1:3733220-3774146 GCA_026213755.1 Eurema hecabe | reverse complement strand
ACTATTTGAATACGGACCGTTTTGTTTGACACTTTTTACAACCAATGTCGCGCTCAACTTGATATAAAACTAATACTTTCTATACAGAAGATTATAATCAATTTCTCTTCGATTCGATAGGCATGTTAATAAACATTTTATTGCGCGGATACCACACTCTCGAGATATTTTAATGAGATTGTAACTGTTTCAAAACTTATTTATATGGTTTGATTTGCATTGTATCTAGTCAGATACAGTCGGGTTTCATATTTTATAGCGTTATGTGTCTCTCAAGTTTTGAAAAATACATTACGAAACTTATCCAAACATGAATTTAATTCAGATGGGTACCAACTTAATTAAACTCATGGTTGGATAAATTTCGCTACACTTAAAACAAGTTTCATAAGAGAAGAAACCGAAGTTACTACAACGGATAGCGAGGAAATTTTTATTTAATTAATTAAATGTTGACTTCGACAATGACATTGACCCTAAAAAAATAATGATACGGCATAATAATATTTTAATTTAGTCTAAAATTACTTGTAGCAAAGTGAATTTTGTTCAGTTTAATACCAATCAATCACAAATTATAATTTACATAACTGCCGATTAAATTTAAATATATAATTTCCCGAGTATGTAAATCAACTATTATATCAATTAAATAACATAAGCAGTTTATATTTGCATATATAAATATAGTCATAACTTTATGGACAATATTATGCAGATCGCGTATAAACAACCAATGCAAAACCCATAATATTTAATATTCTGTGCAATTACAATTACATGCTCCTTACTCAATTCATTAAATAATATATGCTGACATATGCTTAATATTTCCTGGAGAAGCTACCTCACTTTATTTCTTTTAATAATTATTGAAAACGATCGAAATAACTGACACAAAAACGGTGTTCATTTTCTTAAAAACACGATTAAAAATTACCACGTTAAAAGGACAATTGATTATCCACAACTTTAGTAAGATAAAAGCGTTCAACAACCTCATTGAACGTAAGCTCTAAGCTGAGGCAGGTGTAATTTTAAATTTCCATATTATGTCTAAATTTTAAAGTTCGTAGACCTGATTCAGGCTTTCCGTACAAAGGAAACGTGAGTGCGTCTAAGGATCCTTGTCGACGGGATTCAGCGACCACTCCACGTCGGAACTTTAGAAGGTAATGAGTGAAATCTTTCCACGACTCACTGATCTGCATTTCAAAGCTATTGTGAGCAAAACAATACGTAGAGACAATAGACTTATAGTAAATGGAATGTCTTGAAGGTGTGAACAGGAACACTAGGAACACCAAAGCACTTGCAGAAATCGCTTAATACGGTTTTTGAAGGTATTTTTTATGAATATTAAATTATTTCAATCTGAATGCCTGAACAAAGAATACGAGCTCTAATTGAATTGTCGGTTGAAAAGATTCCAATTATTTGATATTAATAATTAATAATGTCCAATTTTAGATCATATCTTCTGAATAGCATACCTCAACAGGAAAACAATAATACTATATTTATTATGTATAAAAGTCTAAAAATGTGATTAATAAGTTTGAATTACTTTACAACATTTAAAAGTAGACTTTTTCCTGACTTTTCGAACACAAATATCCTTTATCTGGTTAATAATTTGCTCCAGGGGGTCACAAGTGCTTCAATCGGCAGACATCGAAAGCGAAGGGCGATAAGCGCACAATAGCGATTACAAGAAACACAACACGAGACAAAGAACCCGGACTCTGGAAATGGGAGTTCTGAAAGCTTTCAAATGGAGCCCGAAGGTTGCGATCCTTTATAAAACTTCAAACGCTTAAAACAGTAAAGTGTCTCGGAGCGATGTTCCTTCCTTTATTTCAAATATGTACTATTGCTTTCATTTTATAAGATTATTTCGATAACGCAATCAAAGTAAGAACTCGCACGGAATTTTCTGGTCTATATTTTTTCTTTATGTAATTCGCTAGTTATAAATTAATGTACCGTCAATCTTTCATGTAATTATGGTTTCACTAAATCCATTGACATATATTACAAAATATATTTACCTACATATATGTCGCAGAGGGTGTCGTAGTAGTAGTTGTAGTGATGCCGAGGTAATTATTGTTTGCTTCATGATGGCTCTTTCTTAGGTTCTTAATAAGTAAAACTTCAGTCTAATAAACCAAGGAGGTTCGACTAATTAACTAATATTGAAATAGTTTTCACTATCTTGATTATTCTTTTCGTCCATCTGCTCCGATATATATTATTAATTCTATGTATATAGGTAATAATTACAAATGCATCACTTTATAGATAACAATACAATAAAACGTCAAATAACAAACACAAAAAAACTCTAAAAATAGTCAAAATCCGAGAATGTGACGCATAATGTCGCTTCCAGAAAAATAGTGTTATTACGCGTCCGACCAGAAATAGCCATATATTTCCGAACCCGATTCTACGGAAACCAATGATTTGGGTAACAGGAGATGGCCCGAACCATCCCAGAAGCATGCTAATGCATTATACTCACCATAATACTTACTAGGAAATTCAACCGTTTTATTATGCACGATGGTAACGGAAAGAACGAATAAATGTTTTTCGGTGATTTTATTAAACATTTCGTATTCTCACACGCCGGGACTTCATTTTGTATTCTAGTGACAATTTTTAGGTTTCGTTACTGTGTAATCTTTTAGCGATTTTGAGAAACTAAGAAATCATTATGTAACTATTCCAATATATATAAAGTTTTAATAGCGTCCTTAGAAACAGTTTTTTTAATAATTAATTATGGAACTATAAGCAAGCCATAGATGTGTTTTAAGTATGAGATACTTATAGTTAGCATATTTCATCTAATGTTATCAAACATACATAACATACTATGTATGTTGTAGGTACACATTTATAAGAGTCTAGTAAAAGGGTCGGTTTTGCATTAATAATAAATAAACTTACCTTTCCTTATCAGAATCTCACAGGTATACACAAATTGACGTTGAAACAGCTGTCAGAGCATAGATTTACGACACTTTCTAAATATTGTACGAACTACGTTTCTATGTTCGTTATCTTTGTCTTAGAATAAATGCTTTTGTGAAATATTTAAACTAAAAATCATTACTAAAATATTAGTATACAGTTGACTAACACGTGAAAAAACTCAATATTAAAAGTATGAAAAACATTACGTAGGTACCTATTGAAATTAGTTTTACTAAAATATTTTTTCATTTGTAGCTTCTTACAGAATTGATTAAATACTTGACTTAATCTTATATGAATATTACAAACAATAAGTACTAATTCTGTAGGAAACATAATTATTGATTTAGCTTACCAATAAATTTTACGTTAGGTACTATTTATTTATTTGTTACACAACAAATACAAATTGTATATGAAATCCATACATATTAAGCACATTATTATAAGTTGCTTGTTCCTAAAATACAAGCAATTTTTTGATTATCAGAAAAATAAAATGGGATATACATGAGCATTTCTTTACCGTACTGTCGTACCTATAACACGATAACAATATAATCTGTATCATGATTAATTTAGTAACGAGTTCTGACAACAATATATACGTGTACTTGATTGTCACAATTGTTCAATAAGATTGATATAACCCATTTCGATCATTGAACTGTAATAATATCTATACGCGATGTACAATATCCATGGCCCAATTTCAACTTCGCCACGATCTTATACGATCGCTTATTATGACTTAACAATTTATTATATAACCTTTGTCTTGTTTTGTCGCTAGTACTATTAATAACAGTGAGTCGTCGATCGCTTGGTTCCATTGTATACCAATTTTACGTAAACATATCAATTATTGCAAATTCTTACAAGTTGAATATGGCCAGAAATTTTTCAAGTAAAAGAAAATTGAGAAAAATATAATATATAAATTATTTGAGTTTTGCCTGCGGCTTCGCTCGGGTTAAATTCGTGTTATAATTCGTAATAAAAATGAAGGATTATTTGTTTGTAGTCATAAATAGTCAGCATACCAATTTTTAGCTTCTTACCTTGAAAATTGCGGGATACTCCATACAAAACTCCCCACTTAAGGGAAGTGGGGGGCAAAAAGTAGCCTATGTTACTCACCATTCCTTCAACTATCTCCACTTAAAAAATCACATCAATTAGTCGCTCCGTTTTGCCGTGAAAGAAAGACAAACATACAGTTGAACACTTTCCCATTTATAATATTAGTATGGATGACCCTCATTCTTGTTGTGTTTCAATTGTTTAAGGTTTTTTTATTTGATTCTGTTCATCCAAATATTTAAAACTTTATTTCCCTGTATGTAACTATATATATAGATTATTCAGAACTGATATGTATAACTTAATATCTACATACTTAATTAGCTTATTTAATTAAATATCCGATTGATATTAGTATTATCAAAAGCACTAGGGCGTTAATACTTAGCATAAACGTAATTGATATCATTCCAATTATTCAGCGAGTGTGTCAACTGTCAGAATCACAGTAACACTACACCGCCTGTTTATTTGTATCAAATTTCGAATTAAATTAACATCACGTATGCGTAAATTATTCTTTAATCGATTGCCCTCTTATGTCTATTAATTGAATAGGCATGCTTCCCGGACGTCGGCCGTCGATCACCAATATAATCCCATGGTAACTTATTGAAAGCTGTTGGGAAATAAGTCAATTTATTGATGATGGTAATTTGTCTTACACGTTGATATCACTGGACAGGTTATTAACATATCCAAGGCATTATTTACACTATAAATCTTTTTTAAAGCTGCTATGTTTTATTTTTATGGCCGTTAATAAGGTGCTTACTGGTTGATAAGGAATACGTCGTAAATTGTATTTTCTAATTAGTGCTTTGTTTATATCGTAAAGGTAGAATTAAAGTTAATAGTATTGTCTCCGAAATACATTACCCCAATTGAATAACAAGTCTCGATTTTTTAAATTGATTGACTTGCTCTAAATACGAGTATAGCTCCGAAACATTAAACCTATTTCTATTCATCCAATGTTATACATTCAACATTCAACCTGTTAAATGTTCATCTATATTTGTATAAGTATGAACACAATAGTATCATTTCTGACGTGTAGGGCTGTCAGCTACAAGACTATATGATGGAATTGGATTATATCAAATTGTCTAGTTAATATCGTGATTTTATTTGCAACTTACTGGTATAAGAATTCGCCACATATACGTTGAAGATTTCATAAGTAATTTGTTATACTGACGCTTATCAACATTATCCAGACATAAAAGATTACATATACCTTAAGGAAATATCCGTGGGAACATTTGCTTTTATCCCGTGTTTAAATCCGTGTAGCGTCTACGAAATTCCGTTCAATAAATAAAACTAAACCCATTTCGGTCCGTGACAGACGTATCAGCGGAGCGATTACGCGTTTCGACCAGATAGAAAACTAATTTTTCGCCTCGGCTATCATTCGTAAGAAGGCTTTCAACTGAGGTTCTTATATAAATCATTGCTTGGGTTTCCGATTAATCTGTGATAGGTTTATTCGAGCGACGGAAAAAATGTTATTTAGTGGACTTATCTGCTGCTGGTTGCTTTGATCAGTCGATAATGTCGTGGCAAAACTAATCATCTTTGGAACCAAAAACGTCTTGTTTGCCGAAAGGGCTCGCGTTTTATTTATAGTTACATAAAATGTTATTCATATCCCGTCCACGTTACGCGGACAATTTTTTGCACAAACAAGACCCCAAAAACATATCAGCGCTTAATAACTTTTGTTATCCATCGAAAATCTACGGTGGAGACAAGCTACCATAATAAGCCAAAAATCTGGTTAACGTTATTCAGTACCTGCTGTTTTTGTCAACAAAATTCGGCTTCTATTCCTTTTTTCGACATTTTAATGAATTCCTTAAAAGTAACGACACAGGACGCGTAAAAAGTTGCCCAAGTATGGTTGCATTATCTAAGGTTGTTTTTTACCTTGCTTCTAAAGATTTTTTTTACTTATGTTATGAGAAAGTACGTAGTAGGTATTGTAAAGTGTTGAAACAGTATTTTAAGGTTCAGTTTTTTGTGAACAAACGTAACTTTTGAAGTAATCTACTATCTGTCTATAGGCCTATATAACGTGTATGGTAATGCGTCACGCGGTGTGTCAGTGACATCAATCGGATGGGGCGATTACCGCGGCGCGCGGGGTGCAACGAACGCCTGCAGGATACGACCTAATGGCATCAATGCAAATTCGGCTATTCGAGCTTCCTGCCTGATGCCGTATGCCTGTATCTACGCGCATTTCAATATAATTTAACCATTTATTTTACTATTATTGATTTAAGAATATAAGCGGAATATTTAAGTCTTTATTTTTATAATTGACGTTGTATTTTAGTTTTAAGTAAGTGTTTTTAAGTAAATATTGCTATATACTAGGCATGCTCTGCGTATGCTATCGTTTAACCTTCCCCACTAATGTAATCATTTAATGCAAAAAAACTTAAATCCCAACTCGACTTTTGTAGGTAGGACCATAGAAACAAACTCTTCAGTTTTATATAAACTGGTTTAGTTGTTAATAATCTTGTTGAAATGAAAGTAAGCGATGGAGAACGACTGAAAAAACATAAGAATAAATGACATTAATCCAATTAAGCTCCCAATTAAGGTTAAATATAATCAGAAGAAAAATGTATGAAGGAAATGACAAAATCGCAATTAGAGAGCGAGACCAGTGTAAAAACGCTCATTCGTTAGCCCGCGTTCTACCGTTTATGGACAATACTTAGAATATTGCCAATTAAATAAATAACTTCAAAACTGGTAATAACAGCGACTGTTTTCATGTTGAAATTATTGAGTGGTCGTCGATAATTTCACACGGCTTGGCTGCTTTCACAACGGTGTTTCACTTGCGACATATGATCTAATAACTGTCAAGTTGTGTTTTCATTGAGATTTATGTTATGTGTACTTGCAAAAAGCATTACATTTATTGTTTTATGTGACATTGTGATGAATCTAATACGAAGTTGAACATCATCGTTCTCATTAGAATTAATTTTCATTATTTTCTATCGTATCTCATTTATTTTCATTGTTTTGATTAAACTTAAACCATAGAACATAAGCATTTAAGATCGTGTCTCTATTGATTATACTCTCATTTATATATATTCATTAAAACGTACTTAAAATTTATCATATACTGAAAGGGTTTATTAGGGTAAATGTGAAATAAAACAAATAATAAGTTTGCATATTTATTACTCCGGTGTTCATAAACACAACAATACCAACAATATTTTGGTTCAGTCGGGAACTTAAAAAACTAAAATCTAGGTTTTGGTACACGTAACTCTACAAGCACCGCCACGATGCGCATCCGATTACACCACATACAAGCGTAACTGATTAATATATACCGTATATAATATATAACTTGTTAAAAAAAATTAAAACCATAGAATTTAATAGTGTGCTCAGTAATTCGTCAACAAACAATAATGACATACGCGTAGAGTTTTACAGATAAAAAAATCTAAAAGTATTACCAGAACAAAAAAAATACTCAACCACATTGAAGGTTTTATTAAAAACAAAATAAGTCACAATATGTACCATTAATCAGTTACGCCTACAATTACACAATTTTATTAGAGTCTACCAAACTTTATTATGACGTCAATAATGGCTAATTTATATATGGCTTACTCGAAACATATTTACAATGTACAGTTACATCCTATGCTAACAACATACATTCAAGACAATTTTTTTAGTGCAAAACTTATCACAGGACCGACTATGTTATGCAATGGAATTAAAACGACGCTATTTTTTTGCGGAACTATTCACAATATAGTGCTGACAAAAAAGTAAAGTTTATGAAAAAAAATTCCCCATATGAGTTATTAGTACATACAAATCCTCCAATTTATAAAATTAAAACATATCCGATATATTAGAAATATTTTTTATTTATTTTATTAAAATAATGATTTTGATAAAAAACGAGATATTTTAATTTTTAAAACAATTTAATATCAGGACGTAAATAAAACATATTTTTTAATAATAAGAAACATATACGATTGAATAGTTACCTTATAGATGGCTAATTAAAATGACTAAAGATGAATCGCGTCGATTGACTGTCAAATAGAATATACACGAAAAATCGAATTAAAATAACGTCGCCTATTATTTATTGTCCTCAGCATAGTTTGTTCGATGCTTTAACGCGACAAGACAAACGTTTATTGTATTTATACGTTAAAATAAATTTTATGTACTCTTGCGTGTCTTCAACACGTCTCGAAACGACCTAAGTGCGGTTATTCATATAATGTAAAAGATGCCTTTTGAAATATATTTATTATGTTTAATACTGCCTAGATTGAGTAACAGTCATTTGGTAGTTGAAGATTAGACTTTTTCAGGGAGTTACAAGAATTTGTATTTCTTATAGATATCAAAAATATTACGCAAATATTTTTTGAAATGGTTGCATTTTCTCAAGCTGCATACATATAAGGTAAAAATTGGATTAAGCAAATCATAATCTATGAAATAACAAATTTTTAATCCCCCAAAAAAGTTTATATCTAAATTTTTGTTTTGTACCAAATGCCTGGATAAATTTTGATATTTCAGTATCATGCATATATCATTTATATATATCTTTTATTTATAATTTTTATACTTCTTAATTAATTTTATTCACAAAATATACTTCACTAGATGCACTCCCGAATTTATAATAAGATATACATTCATTTCATTTGATACATTTATTTTATAATTAGTTAAAATAAATATTTAAATTGATCGATTAAGTAATATAAATTTCTCTGACAAAATATATAAGAGTCGAAAGAAGTTAGGAAAGAATGCTATAATATAATTCCTTAATCGAGATTACCTACATTTACTCTTAGTACATTATAAAATATCATACAAAAGACTGGTAAACGACATTGAACACATTATTTTTACAAGCTGTCAAATCAATACAAGAAAATGCTATAAAATTACTCTTAAAACATAACACTTATAAAAAATAACCTTTTTCCGATCAAACACCTGATTGTATAGCAAACAATTTTGTTCTTTGGTTACATCTGAGAATTGATTTTCTATACACGAAATTACTTACGTTAAATTAGCACTCGGGCTCACGTAAATTAACGCCTATCTAAAATTACTATGTACAAAGCTTGAAGAAATATCGTCGCAAATAATGTTTAGCGTTTGGCCAGTGAGCTGTGAACGTTTATCATATTATGAGAATAGATTACACAATAATATCGTAGAGCGTAGACGTAAGAATTTCATATTACTCGTATCTCCTTTATTAAATCAATAAATTGTTCTTATGGAGTTCAAAAGTGATATTGCAAAATATATGTTGCTATTGAAGGGAAATCTTGCCTCTTAAGGGAGACTTTTAATAATAAATTGCTATCATTTAATGTTAAATTTACGTTAAATGGTCGATAAACTTATTCCAATTCCAATGTCTCACTGCATATAGAAGCACTTTAATACGATGTTCAATAAAGTATAAAAGGTTACGAGTTTAAATTTAATAGATCGAGTGTAGCCCGCCCCTTTGTAGGTCACGAACGCTGTAACCTAATTTATGATTTTCTTATACACATCTAGCTATAGCCGGAAGACTTGGATGAAGTTTGCACAGAAAGTGTTTTAAGAGTTTAAATCCAAGGATACTTTATAAAACGCCTGAAGCGACGGTTAAACGAAAACGTTCAAGATTAGGCTTGGCTATACAAACAATATTATAAAATGATTTTATATCATTATAATATAGTATAGTCAGTTAATGAATGTTCACAAATACGTACTTCTTTGCACCATGACAGACTTATTTCGACAGAAAGCATGCAAGACGTCTTACATTGTATCGTGTGAGGGCTTGTATTTTGCGCATAGTAAATTGACCAAACGGCTCGAGACGAATCTACAACAGAAATCCCCTTTGTAAAGGCACCTAGTACGTCCTCGTAAATTTGTTATGTTGCGTTTCTAGGTTGGAAGCCCTCTTCACGTCAGGTGGATTGGCTCTCAGGTGCTTTAGCATACACAGGGCCAATAGAATAGCGTATCAGGCATACTATATGAGCAAAATTTAATTTAACACCCTGATAATACTATCAGATCGATACGATACACTCGACAAGTAAGTGGTGCTTATTAATGTATGTGGTGAATATCTTTTTATATTAATACATTATGATGCTAGTTTCTTGTCGTTCACAACTCACTAGACAACCTAAGATTACATTTCACTGAGTTCCATACGCACAACCTACCCTGTTACCATTCAACAACAAACATATCCAACACACATTTTCATAGGTTTCACCTAGAAGCTACCCAAAATGCCTATAAGCTGCCAGTATTAAGGTCTGTATTTAAAAACTTTGAGAGCTTATGTCAGTCAAATTTCACTAACTTACTTGAGAATGCATTGTTTGAACAGACGCTTTAACGTATTTTATATACAAAAAAAAATCTTAAGCAATCACGAACCTCAAATAGCTAACGGTTACACTCTCAATAGAACGTTTCACTTGCGAATTACAATAGTAAAGTTTTTTAATATTGCAATCTAATAACAAATAAAAAAGATGCCATAATGAGCTAGATAAAGATTCTAAAGTAAATGCCTTAAAACAAATATGTACATTACGAACCTTAAATTCGAAGCTTCAGATTGACAAATGACCATAAAATAATAATAATATATACGTTTCATCTCGAAGCAGATTTTTACACAGATAGTTTCACAACTGCATAGTTATTAAAAATTAAATGCTAACGAATGTACACAACTTGTTCACGATGGGTAATTGTATCGAATGACTAGCGAATGCACTCGATGAAAAAAACACAATTATAATAATATCTTATCTATATCCTCTCAGTAATTTGAAGTCTAATCGGTATGAAATCGTTTCTAAAAAACATATGACGGTTCAATTTAATACGGTACAAATCCTTTAAAAATACTTCATTAAGAAAGTAAAACATAAAAACAATATACTAACTGATAAACTTTGATAAACAATGGAAGTATCTCCAACTATTTTTCCTTTAAATGAAACCTATTTAACCTTTTAAACGACAATATTTTAGCTACATCTGCCGACTTCATACCAATGACACATTACGATAACTTCGTATGATACTTGCCTCTATATTACTTGATAGAACTGGTCGTTCGCGTCAGGCTGGCCACTATTGCTTGCCCTTATTCCTCTCGGTAGTGGCATCCTCCAGGTTGCTGTCCCAGTCGAACTCCGTGACGCCGGAGCGCGGCGCCACCTCGCCGAGATGTCGCCACCGATACTCGAAGTCGCCGTCTCGCTTTTTTAACGCTTCGAACCTACGAACACATAGATTTTACAACCTTCTAATATTGTTTTAGATAAAGTTTATTTATTTATTTAAGACAACAATAGCTTTGCATACGAGATACTCAAATAATTTACAACAAAAAAAGTACTAGTATGCAAGTCCAGTTACAGGCTAAAAAGTTAAATACACGTGTATAGAGCATTATTTATTATTAATAGTGATTTATTCTAGATTTATTGCAAATAAATAGGTATCTAACGCCAATGGTACTAATATTAATAGTGATGCTATTTTAATAGTTATGGTCATATTCAATACGGAGGCGAATGTGCAAAACCAATCGAGATTTAATGAAAAACATTTCTTAAATCGGAACATTCATCCTCGATTTATATATAGTGGTAACTAAGCCGTGAATATGAAAAGCAATTACTCAATAAATAAGAATTAACAAACTCAATAAGGAATCCAAATATGCCGCTTCAGACTTAAAAGAGCTGTATTATATTTTAAATAGTATTTCATCGTTAAGCACATATTATTTGTCACGTAAAATGTACTGTTAATTTTGCTTCAATACGTGACACCAGATTTATTCGCATAAATAAAAATAATTTACAATCTTATAAGAAAGCGCCATTCTAGTTTACAAGTCGTTTGAGCACTAAGCTTATTTATTACCTCAACGGTAAATTCTCTATATAAATTGAACTTTGTAATTCATAAGTAGGTGTTAAATTAATGTGTCAAGTCTAAGCTAGTTCTGCTAAGAGATAAGTCATTTATAAGATTTAATACGTTGAAATAAATTATTATCGTTATAAATCTAGAAAATAATTCTACGTTTCAGATCACGTAACACTAAGTGGATTAAAAAAAATGCTTGTATCATCTTTGTGAAAAAAGTAAGAAAAATCGACTCCAAAATATTATGTCGAATTTGACGTTTAATTAACAATAATGTCTGTCCTAGTTTTTTTTTAATTATAACAATAAATTATCCTTGGAATACCACTGACTCTCAGATCTTACTCTATAATATTACTTCGATCGTTTCATCGATACAAATAAAATAAATAAAATATGAAACATATCGACAAGGGATACAGTTTGTTCTTTTTCTGTAAATCATTGAAATGTGCAATAACATAACGCACACCTGCATCGGAATACAGAAAGAGAGATGGCACACTAAAATTCAAATACTCTTCAGAGATTGGGTATTTTGGCATGAACCTGCGATTCTTTGTTGTAGCGCTGAAGCCAAAGCCGTGCTGTAGCATAATTAAACGACTTGCCCCAGAAAAAGTATTATTCTCTACAAACGTTGATGAAAACACTCGAAACACTTTTGTATTTGAAAGTGAAGCTTAGGCAACTTTGACTTTGTACCAGCTTCGTAACCCTAAATGACTTTAAAACTAGATACTGGATGTGTAAAAACCACAACGTTTTTAATTCTAAATTATTCGACGCTTTTATTTTGAAATTAAAAACAGATAACAGCTGCAACAACGCTAAGCTCCGTGAGTAAAAGTTTTGTAAAGCGTTTTAAGTTGGAGCGAAATAAAATTTAAAATGTGAAACGATCGTATCAAATTTGTATTAAATGCGCATTAGCGACACGGCTCACGACTAATTGAAGACCGCAGCAGCAGGATAGCTGGCTCTTGAAGCTAGCCGCCCGCGATTATATCGCCACTAAACGAGCTTTGTTCCAGATAACAACTCCGACTTCAGTTAAACGCTCTTTTGATTAAGATAAAACTGACTTTAATCGAAATGAATGAAGCTTTTGTTGCAATTATCTATGTTATTGGTGGAGAGACTTTCGTTCGGTTAATTAGACGCTCCGCGAGGGATCTTACAAGAACGGAATATCATTACAATTTCTCCGACTGAAAATGTGACTTGGCATTGTTCATTTGAACGTCAAAGAGATGAATGCTCTCGTGTAAACATAGGACTTTGCATTAGCGAAGCATATGAAGGCTTGTTATAATTAAGTCACGTCAATAGTAGCTCGGAGTGAAAAGATGTTTTTTGTTTTATCATTTTGCTGAGCATTATTAACCACACAGCAGAGAAAATTATAATTATTTTACAGTCTTTCTCATGTGTATGTAGATTTGAATTATTTAAATATGCTCGACTTTTAACTTAAGATTTAAATAATGAAACGTATATTTAAACTACTATTACAAAAAGATGAAATTTGTGATTTTGTTAGTTTTTGTTTTTTTTTTCTATTAGAAAGCTCCATTTTGTAATCTTCGTAAACTAAACATTAACCAAAAAAATATAAAAAGAAACGTCTCAGACACCAGTTTAAACCGACTGGTTTCAATAATGTGTATGTTTTTCTTATATAACTTGATATTAGACGACGACAGTAAATCGGCTATATCGGTAAGGACACAGACATTGCTATGGTGTTATGATAGAGAACCTAAAAGTAAATTAGCATTTTTAAGAAGCCTCAGTGCATGCACGAGCACGTCCGACCGTTACGAACGTGCAGTCATTAACTTGTAAAGGGCACAAAATTACATAATACGCGGGAACAGCGCACTGCCGAAATTGCACAACACAGAAAATGTACCATAAATAATTCCAGTATTTATGGCCTATAAGTATATGGTATATGCAAACTCTTAAACTCTCTTTTCCATAACACAAGCTCTGCTTAGCGTGGGACGAGATGGCGCGGTGTATAAATGTCCTGAAAGTATTTATTTATTTAAGAGTTGTTTTGAAAGCTGAGACTGGAATATGTCTTGTATGTACATTTTCGGAGGACTTCCCAGGAACACCTGTGACTGTGCCGTACAGCAGGATAGTTAAACGTCAGGTGTTAATCGGTTCTAGACGGACATAACTTTCCCTATTGAGTTTACAGATATGCAAGCGTTTAGATAGGCAATCGTTTCTCCGCGAAATATATAGTTATATATAGTATATATTCAGCATAGTTATGCACTATATCATCTGATTGGAGAAAATTCGGTTTGCTTTCATTTTTTACTTCAGATCTATCTAGAGTACTTCAAGTACTTCATAATATAACATACAATATAAAATTCAGTGTACAAAAATAATTTTAAAAAGTTTTAAAGTACACATCGATACACAAATTTAAAATGATCTTCTTGAATTGTGCATTCAACGTGCATATTTGAGGTCGAGAGCTTTGATCTCGATTCTGGACTGTTTTTGAGCTACATTCATAATATCGGTATCATTGATCGAACAACTCATAAGTTAAATCGAATTATATTCATTTATTTAAAAATAAAAAAAATATAGATATCATTTTATAAAGCACCAATAGTGCCCCGCGACTTCACCCAATAACTACTCTTTATTTCAAAATGAAAGATAGCCTATACAAAGTACATATAATATAACCTGCTCTATTTTTACACCAAAACCTAGAGTAACAATTAAGACTGTTCACCTGACTCAATAATATTGACTGACTCAATAATTAACTTTGTTGCAATCATATTCAATTCATTTTTCATATCCTACTTATACCTATTATAAATATGAAAGTTTGTGAGAATGTATGTATGGATGTATGTTTGTTATTATTTAACGCAAAAACGGTTGGAACGATTATTTGGAATTTGGTATGTAGATAGGTATTAATAACACATTGGATACTATGTATCCCGTTATCGCTCCGGGAACGGGAACAACGGGAACGTGAATTCGTTGCAATCACATTCCATACTTACCGTTTAAACATAAGATTCTTAGCGAAGTCATAGAGCTCGAGGTCTAAAGAGTTGAGCCGCTTGACGTGCGCCACCTGCGCGGGCGACAGCGCCGCCAGCGTGGCGCCCGACACCGTCGCGTTGTGCTGCGTGAACGGCACCGCGAAGCGCAGGTTGAACGTCTCTTCGAACACGTACTGCGATATCTAACAGAATATACAACAACAAAATAATTAGAATAATAATTTATTTTCCATACTAAGGTGATTTACAAAAAAACAAATACAGTTAAAATCGTTAACAGTTAAAAATTTTAAAACGCACTAGTCAACCCTACGACTTTTGAATTTTCTAATATCATTAGACCCTGATATCTTTACAATGGAACCTGTCTATGAAAAAGCTTCTTTCCAACAAAAAAAAAATAATCCAAAAAATAAATTAGGAAAAAAAATCATATGATAAGTAATTTTAAAAATAAAATACTTTGTATTAACTAAATTTACATCGTCAATTCTTAACCCAACCTGGAAGATTATTGGATGGCATTAAGGTGATTTTGAAGATTATAAATATACTAGGTTCATAATTGTATTGTTATATTTAACCTACAAATAATTGCTAAGATTCGTGATAAGTATGAGAACAAAATTCCGCTCATAATATTTCATTACAGACTATTTATATTGACGCTACAAGAAAAAGATAATCAGAACATTAATAAAGACGTAATGAAAGCTCTTTTTTTCTTGTTCTTACTTAATTACCAAACCACTTTTAACTTAATTCGCTACAGATATCGCCTAAACCTAAACTCTAAAGCATGGAAGTTTTTTGTTATCTAGGATAATACCATTAAACTTAGAATAAAGGCATTACTACATTATTGGACATATGTTTAAACAACCCTTGAATAGAAGAGTCACGGATTGTACGCGATTTTCTCTCATCATAAAGGTATATTCAGCTATTTCAGGAAATTGGTAATCATAAATGAATAGGTATAAGGTTATCGTATAGAGGTAAAGAAATGCTTATTAGAATACAAACGAGATACTGGTTCAATTCCCTTTTATAGAAGCTATTTATCGACTTGGCTATAATTCTATTTTAGATATATTACTTAAAAACATTGTGAGCATTGTTCACAAGATACTTTAACATCCATTAAGAGATATCATCTCTCTTCAGCTTCCTTACGTATACAAAAGCTGCATCTCTATTTTGAACAGATATTCCGTTACAAAAATAACATCCTCTTACGCAACAATAGCGCATAGAAATAATCTTTGCCATTTGCAATCCGCATCCACACGAATAAACTTATGAATATGCAGCACCACTTATCGTTAATAAAATAACAAGTCTCTCTTGAAGCGAATATTAATTTCAACGCGTTCGCAAGCATAATAAGTTCTGCGTCATTAAACTTTAATAAACATAATTGTATTGTAAATTTATATATTAATTAATTAATTTATTTTATCATCACATATTAAAATGTTAAACCTTTATATAAAATTATGCTTATTTTCGAATTAAGAAATAATTCTTAATTTGTAGCAGCTACAATAAACCTTTTAATTACGCAATTAATGTTTGTATACCTAAGCTATTTCTTGCTCTTAAAACTTCAGAAGGTGTTACCAATTAGAGAGACGAATTCGAGTTACGTAAGCATAAGTTACTTTTAACGATTAAACACGACATTTACGGCTCCACCCCAGCATAAAAAATATAAAATATGACATTGTTATTGTTTTACGATCCAAATTGCTTATGACGTGTACTTATATAGAAAATGTAATATAAACAGATGGCCAATGTGTATATGTGTATAGCTTATCGATACAAACGTTTTGGGCAAACTAATTGTCTACCAGCAGGTGTATTTGTTTTCCTTCCTTCCTTCCTTATAGATGAAACACAAAGATTGAAACAAGGATAATATAAACAGTCAGAAAATAAACATCTTTTGTTCGAAAAAAATGAGATTTATATGCTATTGAAATTGTTATTTGATTGAAAACATTTTTAATTTTTAACAATAATTATTATGGTTATATATTATGGCTATAGACCTTAACAAACAACATCACACTTCAATTTAACATCCTAAAAAAAAAGTGAAAAATATCTATATATTATATGAAAATCACTTTGGCACGTATTTTATTGAAAACCTTTTTTAAGTTTAAATCATTATAATGGCCATATAGTCTGAATAGAGACTTACAAAGAACATCACAGCTCAATTTTTAAAGGATTTAGCGAAAATGCTATTTCTAAAACCTATCCAGGTAACAGCTATTCCCTAGATCCAATAGGAGCTAACAAAGAACTGTTAAGTATTCGCGGACAATGAACGCTCACAGAACATTCGACAAATGGACGTGCTGCTACGAACAATGACTTAAGTGCAAATAATGGCTTATCTCCCTGCTTAAGTCTGTATTGTCTTCAGTTTCAGATACTCCGAGCGACATTAAAATATATATTTTTAATAATAAATGTTTCAGTGAATACTCAGATAGGTTACGTCCTAAATTTGATAAGCGTTAAAATAATAATTATATTTTTAATGTAATAAACATTAAAAGATGCCAAATGAGTTTTAATATACTTTTGTATTTCTCTGTCCTTAAAAAATAAAAAAGGAATACTATCTTATGCCGGAATACTGAAACGCAACTTAAATTTAAGTACAACTTAAACCGGTCCGTTCTAACAGTTCGCCATACAATTCTGTCAAAATTACGAGTCTTAAGGCGTGCTTAAATTTAATTTGCGTATGAGTATTTGGCCGTTAGTGTCTACGTAACTGGGCTCCTTTTCTGTTCGATGAAATATTTAAAAAAAAACTAAAGGAGCATATATTTGAAATAAGTGTGTGCAAATAATAGCTTATCTCCAGCCAGGGACTGTGGACGCAACTGTCACCGACCCACATTACACCACGCATTAGCAGCAAACCGTATATATCTATGATCTATGTCGCATATTTTGTTTTCGAACCTACTTTAAATATTTATCATATCCTCCATATATATTGCGACTTTTATGCATTATGCATAGACAGTTGGTGTGTATGAGCCCAAGTAAATGTATCGGAAGATCGTTTCGCAACTTTAAAGTCGGTGGTTGAATCTTAAACAAGTGTTTTGTATTTTTTTTTGCTGATTGTACCAAATCGGTGACATTTTGTAAATTGGGGTTCACCTGTTTTGCTGGTTAGGGAAATATTCTAAGTGGCTTTATTATATACCCATATATAACATTCAAAATTGCAAGCAGCAATATGTGACAAATCTGAAATTGTCTGTCATTTGTTTCATGTCAGCGGAAATTTTACGTAACTTGCAGTCTTCTTGCTTTAGGCTTAGCATTATACTTATTCTATTTAGAGAAACTTTTCACTCACATTACTATCGGAAACATTTTTTTATACATTCATATTAGAGGGGGTGAGTTTATATATTTTTCTACTATTTTAATTTCAATTAGAGATCAAGAAATTATTAATTATCTGAATTCGATAACTTTAACGTCTAACAGACACTAGAATAAGCCCATACGAGACATACACCCACCTTCTGAAACTCAGTGAGTCCAAAGTACGCCATAGCAGCTAGGTTCCTCTTCGCCGACGCTAACAGAACCCTGTCTATATCGCTGGTTCGATGTCTGAGCGTGCCGTTGTAGCAGCCGACTAGCGCCAAGTCAGCCAACATGCGGGTCTGGCGATTGTTGGCGAGGTTCCACGGGCAGGCGGTGAACTCCTCCAGCGTCACCCCGCGCCACGACTCCCCCATGTAGCAGGAGGGGACCTCGGCAGCTGTGGAATAGAGGCAATTATAACACCCGCTTATTGGATATATAGACACATAATGTCGTGTTGTTTTATGATCACGATCGTATCGATGTATATTGATTCGTTACGAGCGTTTAGTATTTTTGGCATTATGTGTAATAATAGATAGCTTGAGTTTACTATTAATAACTTCTTAATCATATTGTAATTTAAGTTTGCCTGCTATTTTTAAAGAAAATACGCATTTAATCCAAAGTAATAACATCGATACTATATTTTACAATTAAATAGAACAATAAAAAAGCTATAGGTACTTCTATCCACTAATATAAATCGATGTATTTAGTACGACGTATGTTGCTGTGACTCAATGTATGCAATTTAATTTAATGCATCAAATTAATCAAAATGAAGCTTGCTCCTACACTGTTTAATTAGTAAAACGATCAGCTAACAATCAAACATGGCCCATTAAACTCAGCTAATTAAATTGTTTACATTTAAATAGCATCTTATGATATAAAAATGAATGGCTAAATTTCAAACCCCAGACTCGACGGTCGGACGGACCAACTTTTCGGTTTTTAATATGTCAAAAATTTCGCTTAATAAATTGTTTAAGCTAACTCGAAAATATCGTCGTATATAATTTTATTGTAGCTACTACATCAATTGCTTAATGAACCCTACGGGCTAGCTCGGCCGTTAGAATTTATTTTCTAATCAATGAGAACATGACATCGCGAAGAAATTATATTAAAACCAACAATATCAAACCGCTTCCTGCAATAAACGCATTGTAATGAGCCTGTTCGCTGTATAAACGTCGAATGAATAAGTAATATGTACGGCGCTTTCTCGCCGACAATGCTTCACACTTTATTAAAAAAAAATCTAATATTTTTTGTTCTGAAAGAAGACACGATTTTCTGATACTTCTTAAAGATTTCATTCACTTACGCGAGTACACCACGTGATAAATTTTTAAAGACCTATTTTACAGACCAGTATTGAAAAGACATTTCTTAATATATGTAATTTATATACTAATGACCAAACAAGGATTCTAACCATTTATATAATCATCAAGAATGGTCACTGTCACAATTAATAACTAGCAAAAACTAGTCATTTTGCTGCACTTTAAGAATATTAATAATGCATAACATACTCGTATTAGCAATACTATTTGATTATCGCTATCAGTGCTAAAACCGCAATGTTTAAATAAGTGATAATTTGTTCCCGTGTGCAAAGAACCATTGCTTTTTCTTTTTTTATTAACTGTAAATTATCATGCGTAATATTTCAAAGTATGTGTTATGCTTTCTGCAATGAAGTACATTTCTTTCTTTCTTCTTTCTTGAGGTTTAGTCTAGTTTTATGCGATTATTTTCGTATCCCACTATACAAATTCCCAGTTAAATGACATAACATGAATAGTAATAAATTAAAAATAAGTTACCAGTGGCAGTCCGCCCTTGGCACCAGTGTCGCGATCCCTTCCAAGTCGCGCCTCGCTTCACGTGCCTGTACTCCGACAAATACCTGACAAAACAACAACAATTATTGCATTTAACAGTACATTTCGCTGACAAATTCTTCGTTATTGTTATTTATAAAAATATAAGTTATAAACGAAGCGATGACCTGGAAATCAAATTATGTTTAATGATTTTTTATCAAAACTATAAATTTAGTTCGCTATCAAATCTAGTAAAAGCAGTTTAATAATAAAACATTTACCTATCTCTAAAATCACTGAACTTACTTTGATATTAAGTAACCTGACTGAAACTCATAGAGATCTTGATAGATAAAAATCAATTTTAACACTAACTATAATTACATCAAACTGATAACCCTTTTTTGAAGTTATAAAATACTAGCTGTTGCTCGCGACTCCGTCCGCGTGGACTTTCATATAAACTTTGACTCCCCCTCTTCCCCCTTATTACCCTTTTTTTTCAGTTAACAAGTATGTTTTATCTCAGGCTCTAGACCATCTGTATACTAAATTTCATTACAATCGGTTCAGCAGTTTGGCCGTGAAAGCGTAAAATTATAAAAAATTTCAACCCCTTTATCCAGTTAAAAAGTAGCCTATGTTCTTCCCCAGGCTCTAGACTATCTTTGTACTAAGTTTCGTTCTAATCGGTTCAGTAGTTTCAGCGTGATGGAAAGCGAGACAGACAGACAGAGTTACTTTCGCATTTATAATATTATAGTATAGTATGGAAGTATGGATTTTAATTAATTATAATTTTTAATGCGTCTCCCTATTCACATTGTCACTATAAATAGCTTAACACTAACACTTCAAAATGCCCTTAGTCAACGCGTTGAGGCGTATTCTGTAGGCACATTACCTCGACACTGGCTCCCTCAGTAGCGTGATATAGAAGTAGCGCCTGTGCACAGCGGACCCCTCGTGCCGGTCCAGCTCGCCTCCCACGCACGCCGTCAGCTCCGTGAAGTCAGCGTGAAGACCGCATCTACGACAACATACACCCCGTTAATATCACATCAATCATTTAAAACCTGATTTTGAAACTACTTTGTTCTAATAACCTTTAAAGTAAAATATCTAGCTGTTTTCTTCATACTTTTATCAATATTGTCCTAAATTATACCACGTTTTTGCACTAAATAGATTCGGGTACCGTGAATAAAATCGTGGTAATAGCTCAAAACCGAGCTATGCCACTGTGACACGTCGTACTTTTAAACCAGCGACATGCACACATATTGCACTATACATGCCGACATGTACATGGATCAAACCAATTTTTAAAATAATTATTCGTTCGAAAAATTAAGCAGCAGTGATGACGTCACTCTTCTTAAAAATCCTTCTATGACTTCCTGCGTTATTCGCTATTAAAAAATTACTGGCTTGAGCTGGCTTATTATTAATGCCATTATAGGTGGTTTTTCCTGGATTTCTTGAGCCAATTGAACATTATTTCACCAGTAGGAAGCCACATTAGTTATATAATACATAGCTTAAAAAGTCATTGGACATAGCTTATTGTATGATCAGGAGGCTACGTATTTTTAAAAAATTACATACAAAAAGAAAACACCTTTTCACTAAAACTCAATTCTCGTATCTGAATTTTTATAAATAACACGTATGGAGTGGGTCTTTGTATTCGTTAAAAAACTTTTTGAAATGCCCTTTTAGATAATCGCGTAAAGTGAAACCTTTAACACGAAGTATTCAATGCAGAGTCAGCAGCAAGTTTTGTTAAACTCAAGTGCAATACTATTTCAGCGGTCATTTTAACGATGCTACCTAGAAGAAGCCGTGGGAATTTGAACGGTTAAATTTCTATATGCGATTACTTTCTTACCATGAAATATAATTTTAATGTTATTATTGGAAATAACGTTACGTATTATCGATGACGTGTTGCTCAAACTTTGTCTGTAAAACAACACTGCTTCTTTTTTCTAAGCCGTTTAAAATCAAAAGATTCTTCGAAGAAAGACCTTGAACCATCAATATATGAATACAAGACCACATACACTACGTAAAGACATAGAAAAAAATATCCTATAGCTATTCCCATACGCCATATATCACATATGATGATATAAATAAATTCGCTGAGAGGGTGAGAACACGTTACTTTGTCGCGTGATCACCGAAGCGTGAACCGCAGATAGTTCGGCACAATGCACGCCACACAATCCCTCTACCACTATGATTTTCTTTATCCATACTGCTTGTTGTACCGACTGTTTCATGGAGAGCATGATTTCAAGTGAAGCTATTGGGAATGGAGGCAAAAGTTTCGATGGTAAATCTTTTAGTTTTTTTCTAAAATAAACCATTTGTTACACATATTGTCTTCAGTGTTACCGGCAATAAAATTACATACATACAAGTTTTTAATATATGCACATTATTCGCCATATTTAATAACTCGATTATGACAAAGAAAAGAAAGAGATTTCGTAAATATATTTGTGTATGAATGTTTAAAGCTTGAAATATTAGATTGATTTTAATGAGTTATCAACATATTCAATAGTTACCGGGTTGCCATAAGCCATAGAAATAGAAAATGAAAAAAATGAGATGCCAGGTATAACGACACAGCAATTACAATTAGAAAATTGCCGATTGTAGAACATTAAATTTACAGAAATGTATTAAATGATTATTTGAATTACTGAAAATTAATAAGCCTATACAGATCCTATACTATCCTATACAGATACACATTAAATTTTCTCATCAAAGCATCCCTCTTCATTCCCATTAGCAAATTTAAAGCCGCGATCAATCTTTTTTATCAGTTTGATGGGGAACGTTAGCCGCTGACAAATAGCAGACGTGTCATTGCTTATTCCTCCGCTGCGTCGGTGTCCCATATCATGCATCTTGATTACGAAATGTTTCAATTGATACTATACTTTGTATACAACTAGTTAGTCGCCCTATACATATGTGACATTATATATGGAATATAAATCCTCCTCTGAAAACATTATTTCCGATTAAAAAAAACGCATCGTTGCGTAGTATTTCAGATCTATTATATACATTAGAGCAGGCAGACAACGGAAAGTAACTTTGTTTTATACTATATAGTGAAACTATATATCGACCAAGCCATAAACCATAGACCAATTTCATAAACTCTTGAATTTAATAACAAATGTATGTGATTGATATTCAGTTTCGTCAATCCCTTACATTTTGCATACATTCAGCGATAACGCTACGAGCCTACGTGTTTCAGAAATTATTTTTCTTTATACAACACAGGCTAATTATAGCAGCCAGTACATTATACACCAAAGAACTTATTTATTTATTTATTCTTTGTAACAATGTAGATATTACAATTAAACAATCTTAAAAACTATTGGAAACGTTGTAACTTACTGACATTACAACTATTTTAATTAAATAATCGGCTTTTGGGCATACATGATACAATCTATCTCCCTTTAAATAGAATTTCAATTAGATCCTTTAGCTTTCTGATATATTCCCACATCGACAAAGCAAAGCATTACACTAGAATGTTTTAGCTTCAGTAATGCATTGAATGGCGTTAATTTAATGTGAACCGAACGGAACACTAAATCAATTTGACTAGTCGATTAATCGTTTAAACTAATTTCCTTACTTCGCTCTGATATTGCACTAATTGAAATAAATATATCACGAGAAACTAGATTGGTATCATACGTTTCAAGAGCACAGATATGCCTTAAGAAATGAACATGTTTTTGCGTTTAAGATCATTAGGCAGTATTTAAATCTGCCAGAGTTTTTGGATGAAATTAATAATTATTACAATTGAAAAAAGTTAGCATGTCAATATACCCGTTATAAGTTTAGTTTCAATAACATTTTTTTTATTTATTACATGCTCGTATTATAGAGATATGGTAGAGGTTAAGTTAGGGTATGAGTGATGTAGTTTGGGGATTAATGTAATCTGCTTAATCGATTTCAAAATTGTTATACCAATAATTTGTTACATACTTATGTGGGTGGTATATGCTAAGCATGATCTTATACTTTACACGGAATTACATAATTAGTTAAATCAAGATGTGATTTTAAGGTATAAAACATCAGCAAAGCTTTTTTGATATACAGTTATAATTAAACTAAAAATTTAATATACAAAGAAACTAAATAATGTTCAATAAATCACTTTATTAATTCCCGTATCTGAAATTTTATTTTACCCTTTTGAAACAATAATTAAACATTATTTCCAGCACATAAATGTTGTAACAAAGTATATTCAATGTAATCATTGGTGCCTTTCGACCCGTAAAATGCTTTTAGTGGCGATAGTGAGCAGAATCCGCTTCGGAAAGGTTTTTACGTCAATAATATGAGAGATATTTTATTTTAAGTGGTCAAAGGAAAGCAGCTTAGAGATTGCGTTATTACTCGAAGGGGTTTTTTTCAGAATCAGCTATAAGAAAATGTGAAGGTGTTACTGGTAAAAACATAGGGAGGTATTAATGTACCGTGCGTGCTTCTTTAAAAATAAATATTTAATAATGCTATAAAAATATGATACTACTAATACGAATACTAATCTTTTCTTTCAACTTAAAAGTTCTTACAGTACACAATTACATCAAAATTACAAAAGATTACTTGTTAAAGGAGTTATACGAATAAGTATTTTATATCATGTAAATTTATAATTATAATAATATAGGTGTATTACTTATATCATTATTTAATCCACCTATATAGCTACAAACAAAGCTAAAAACATTTCCGATTAATTTTTAATATCTTCCTATATTAAGAAAAACTGATTTTAAAAAGGACACAGACACGTTAAAGTTTTAAAATTGGTATCTAAGACTACTTTATAAAAAAGGTCATGCCACACATTCATATAATGAAATCCTTATAATCAAACAGAAATCTCAATCAAAACACGGGCGTCGTTCGTTGTGATTAGATTAGATCAACTAAGATGACGATGATGATAAGATGGTTTAGCGTCGCCAGTTAATTAACTGTTTGTCGTATTAATTACTTATCACAAAACTAAGCGTATGCTATAGAGTAGTCAAACAATAGAGACATCGGACGCCATGTCGTTTGACGATATTGCATAATCGATACGGAGTTGGCTGAGTTGTCGGACACAACGCGTGCTGTCCTATATCCCACACGTGCGACGCTGATATCAGGTATGCGAGTTAGGTCTCTACTTTATTGACACATGGCTCATTTTAAATGAAGCTAGCGTATAACATTTTCACGTAAAATGCAGCGATGCTTAAAAAATCTTCTTTTAGAATTAACAATGATGTCATCTTTCGAAGAGTAGTGTGATATTTTTAATAATAATTGTTTTAATTGCTATATGATGGCAGTGCACAAATACTAGCCGTATACTCCATGCTCCATATTACGCTGGATTTAATTTTATTTCGCCATACATGTGTAGGTACAATGGAATCCTAATGGATCGTTAAAATGCAGATCCTATTATAAATTTGCAATTTTTAAACGAGTTCTAAATGGAGCAAATATTATTATAGGAATACCATTTACATAAATACTTTATGAACATGTTATTGCATACATAATCTTCTTGTTCGAAACATGGTATTAGTTTAAAGGACTAATTAAAATATAAATAAATTACTTTGAAAGGATGATGTTTATCAAAGAGGGTTCTTTACTTTTACAAAGTACCCAGCAAAACTCGATGCTTACCGTTAATATAGTTTTTACTATGTGTAGTACGGTTGCAAATACTAGTTCGTTTGTACCGTTTTCCGAGCGCTTCTTAGCTACATTTTGAGTAACTGCAAACAGCTAATTACTTTTTTGTATCATACTTAAATCGAAGGATAATTTATTTTGCTTATTTTATTTGAAAACGTCTAGACATAATTGTCGCAATATCAATCAATTTTCTAAGAGCTTAATTTACAATTTTTGAGGCAGGTTTTACTATCATAAATTATTCAGATGAAATATCCAAACAATTAACTTATAAAATAAACATTTCGAGAGCAGTAAATTTGTGCTCAGTGAGGTTTATAAGTCTTGAAATTCAATTTAATTTGACTCAACTTCCAAGTGACTCTCCCAATTCGCTTGACATTTTCAAACTCCATTTAATCGAGGATGCTATCAATCGAAACAACCAAAAAGACAAAGTACCGCGAAATTATATTAGAATTATTAAAAACCGCACCAAATACACCAACGCTACGTATTTTACAATGAGTCATCTTCTCGTCAGTAATAACCTCGTATGTATAAAAATAAAACTGTCATGAATTATTTATACGACAAAATTATCACTTCCAATTAAATCTATGGAAGCTAGACATTTTTATATTATTTGACATTTAAATAATATTGATTTTACCGCTTAGAACACTACATTTGGCATAATATAAAGACATTTAAACTAACAGGTTTACCTTCAGACTGCTTGGCGTCGGCGCGCGTGGGCCGATAATAATGTATATCGCTTAACATAATCCGCTGCCTTTTAATAATGTAATACTAAAGCCAAGTCTCTATATGCAATAAATATGAGCTAATTCAAGAGGCCTTATCGAGGCGAGTCTGGAAAAAGATTAGATTAAATCGGAAGGAAATTGCATCGACGTTTTAGTTTAATATATTCTTATGATCATATAGTAGTAGTATTAATAAATAAAGATGTAATATATTTTGTGTAAAGTTGCTACAAAAGAAACTAAAACAGTACTCATTTTTTATAATATTACATACACCGAGTAAATAATAATTTACATTATTTGTTATATTTAATTTGCACATTTGGTGCAAGGAAGCTGCTGTAACAATATTGTGTATATTATATGTTCCTAGAGAAAGAAAGAAATATAACTTAACAACTAGGACTATATTAAAAAGCGTAAATCAAACTTGCTTTAATCAGCGTAAACAAATTAAACATGTATACTTAAAGAATGGACGTAGAAAACAGTTGCATTATCTTCAATAATTTGAAAAAGCGAAGTAAAAATCTCCGTTGAAACGTGAGCAGAAATTTTTCAGTGTCTCCACTGTGCAAGTAAGTTTTCTTCATAAAAGCAATCTTCACTTTAAAGCCTGCATTTTTACAATACTTTAGAGTACATCAAAACAAATGTTTTCTCGGTTGCACAATGCACACTCGCGGTTGGCAAGTTGCCACTCGCGCACACAGCACGCCGGAGAAAGTGCTGTAAACGCAACATATATCGTTTTAATTTAATATCTCATCGGTCTTAAATTACAAATTGTGTGCGTGACTATTTACCCGCAACAATAGGTTCCCCATTATAATTTGTACATCCCCACATAGGGGCGTAATTTGAAACGTGCCCATCAAGTTTAATGATGTGGAAATTCATATTAATTTCGTAAAAAATTATGAAGTTACTGTTTTTATGAATCAGATCGCATTATAGGGATGTATGTACATAGTTATAAAGCTTTATTTAAAATACGTAAAATATCTATATTCAATGAAAGTTTATTAAATATATGCTTTACAGACTTCATAATTATACAACTACTTATATTATGATAATTAGACAAAAATGATATTCAACAAAGTACCGTATATTCATCGTTCCTTTCAAGTCTTTGATGGGCTCCATACCGGCTCCTTATAAGCCTTTGGCGAGGCGCCAAAGTATCAGTGATCAATATGTAAAATATTGTATTTTTCATGTAACAGGAACCAGGATGGCTTTAAAGCACAAAGGCTGTCTATTAGAAAATTTCCTCTACTTTCACGTTTCGAAAACCGCTTCTATTATAGCGTCTTCCATTTTTAACAGAGAATAAAAATAGTAATATTGAAACGCCCGACTCAAGACTCCAATATTGAGCGCTATTTTTATATTGAGCGTTATTTTTAAGACTCATAATTATATATTATAACATAAATCAAATTTTATTACAGCACTTAGAATTCATATCTAAATTACGAAAAACTCAAAGAAAATATTGGTAACTTTACGGTAAACGTTTTAAAGTAAATGTCTGCTTCACTTTTAACTTGCAGCAAATTATAGTTTGAACCAGCATATAATAGTTGTAACTGGGGCAGTCAGTTTGAACTAGTGAAAACACGCTGGAAACGAGGGAGGATGAAGGCGTAGTTAAACTTAGCTAAAATTGCACTATTAAAATGCAAATTATGCAATAAAACGTGAAAGATTCTTGTTATACTGATACATTGCACGTCCATAATATACTTTTATGAGTCATAAGAAATGCTTTAACAACATCTACTCCAGTAGATTAATATTGGAAATTAAACAGTACCAAGTGAATGATTTTTTGAAGATTAGAAACTAAAAATGATAAGCTAACCACAATATATATTAACTCGACTTTTAATAAAATATTTTAACATCCAAATGTTCTTTTGGTTGAGAATAATATTATAATACTTTACTTTAAGTGTTAAGACGAATCGTAATTTTCAAAGATTTCAACTTTCCTCAGTCGCCAGTATAAGCAAACTTATAATTCCGTTTCGTTTTTATTGCACGAAGGACTGCTAAAATGCAAAACGTAAACGACTCGGCGCTCTTACACAATTTAAACACATTTCTCACTTTGCTGGAGTAAACAAAATGCACTTTTCTTTTCGAGCGCGTAGCCGGGTATTAAGACTTCAACTTGACCTCTCTTTTCTCCAGTGGCCGTGCTAGATCTAAATCTGTGCCATACTTACGTCACGCAGAGTGTCTAGTAATTAATGAGAACTTTCATTCGATCGCCATCATCGCCCTATTAGAGACAACAGCACAACACCAGCACCACAGATTCATAGTCGGAAAATAGTTGACATACTTTCGCTTTTGGTTGTAATTTTTTTAAGGTTAGATAATATATTCTACTAACAATACAGTAAGTACAATAAGTTAGTGTATATATATATTTGTCTCATATTTAAGTTTCTTGCGAAAGTACAGATAACAAAAATCTACAATGTGACGGTCTCAGTTCGATGTAGTTTTAGAGTACCAAATCACATTATCTTCTTTAACTTATGTATGTACCGATAATAATATAAAACGCCCAATAAATAGACATTAATCATGTCTCGAGAAGCTCGTAACTCATTTAACCCAAAACCACCAACTCTTTTACGAAGACGCAATAGAAAGAACCAAAACACTCGATTTACTTTAGACATAATGTCCCATAAAGCTGGCGCAAACAAGCTCTTCCTCAATGGATGATAAAACGCGGGGATAGCATTGTATCAAACATTATCCGTGAAATAGTGATATGTTCCACGATAGCTGGCTGGCAGGGCGCCATATCGGAAACCAGCTATACACTTCTTCGCGGTTCTTTCTATCCCAGCGTGAACCAACTTGTACAATAGCTCTGAGCAAATTTTCAAGTAGTTGCGAAACCGAGTTTTCAAAAGATATGGAATTGTTTATGTTACTTGCGAGTTTCCTTTATGTGCGAATAAATGCATTTGTGTGTAATGCTGAGAACCTGTGACAATTTCGTATTGGGTTCCATTAGGTATTGAGTTTTAAATTTTATAAATATATTTCAGTACAACGGACATATCAATTGAAAATTGTACTAATTGCGAACTTATATGGTATACCTAACTAGGTATACCATATAAGTTTACCTCTTAAAGTACCTCCAATATTTAGTTAAATATTGGAGGTACTTTAAGATATATGTTTTTTTTTTTAATATTATAGAACTGATAAAAATAAATGATTAACATTAAATGTTATTAAAATAAAATGCTTAACATTTCGCTACTTTTAGCGGCACTTCATTAGTTTCACTATGAAGCGTTAGCTGTATGCCTGTGTACGCCTGACCCTCATTAGAACCGGGGCTAAAATCATTAAGTTGATTACACCATTAATTATATGTATCGCAACTTCACACGTGCATAATAAAACTATAAAGGTACATACACACTCCTTTATATCAAAAAGCTTTATTCAAACGTGCTAGTTTTATACATGAAAATGGCTTTTGCAATCACTGATGTAAATAGCTTTTAAAGCAAAAAAGCAAAACATTACCGAAAATTGTAGGTATTCACATTCCCCTTTATGATATATCCGGCTACATCTAAAACGGAAAATTCAAAATATTTACATTGCAAAACACCGAATGTGTTACATTTTAGGAAAACATGGCAACATGATATTCAAATGAAAGCAATAACTTTGTATTTACTGTACACATATATGTATGTATTTATATACCTATGTATTTTGTCAATCATTGACAAATTAATTTTGTAATACTTTAAATGTTTATTCCGAATTTTTCTTACTTTGAACAATATATATTGATAAGAAAACACTTAACTACAATATACAATATGCAAAAAGTAATAAAATATATAGATGAATCGTCAATCGAGCAGAGGAAAAGTTCCTTAATTCATTGAAAGGATTTCCCAATGCTCTCGATCACCCAGAATGGCCCTACATCGAGGGCAATCAAAATGTTGCCTACATAGCCGCTTCGAAAATCGTTAAGATAAGTCTTTATCAAACGACAATAGATTCAGGAGCCGCTGGCACGCCGCCACCGCCCACGGTCAATGCGGTTCATTCACCGTCACAGCACGCCATTTACTAATCTAGATCGCATAACGTCTGTTTCAAACTTTTTGCATTCCCTATCTACTCTCGATCTTTGGAGAAACCAATTCCCTGCAACCACGAACACAATTTAAACCGAGGTCACATTTAACCATCACTCGATAAATATCTAGAAACTTCCCTTCCCATCGAACATTTCATTTCCGCAGTACAATGCTAAGCACGTTTCTCCCTTTTTAAGTTTTATCAATGTAAGTAAAAAATAAAATAACGTTTTCCTCGTAGCTTTGATGAGTATGCAAATTTCTTCTTTAACAAATTTTCTCTAAGTATTCCTTCTAATGATTCCTTTGAAATTTAGCATTTAAAGTAGTTTTACATTTATATTTTACTACCTTTTCCAACCATATTTCAACGTCTTTTAAAAGAATAAATCCTTTTAATTTAAAATTCCTGTTAAAATAGATATCTAGTAATGAGAATTAATTTTAAACGATTGAAATGTGAAATACTGAATGCTCATATCTTATTTAAAGCTTTACAAAAATATGAAATTGTGTAAATTAAAAATTTCGGAGTCAAAAAATATAAATGAAATATTCTTCGTACGTGACGAGGAAATTAAAAAGTCCGCGATAATGATCATCGAATGAGGACAGCAGGCAATGCCTGATCGATAGATTGCCGAAAAATGTCAGCCGGTAAAAGGCTCCACTTTTTACATCATATAAGCCCCTTTTAAATTGAATGGACCTGAGTACAATTAATATTAACATCGTGTTATTTACTTTGTGTGAAAATCTTTTAAATAACGTCTCGACGAAAAAGCAATTTTATATACAGCTGTATTAACAGAGCAGATAAACGATATATTCGATAAGATCTATCAAGCCTTCATAATGGACCAATACAAGCCGTTACTTGGTATTAATATTGTCTCGAAGGCTTACTTCGCTTTGACAGGTTCTTTATTAGATTCATTACGAGATATGGTCCGTAATGCCCTCGATTCAATAAGCCTTGATTGTATGTAAACCGTTCGACGGCGACGCATCGCTTCGTTCCTATCACATGAAAAGAAAAACAATAAGTAAATAAAATGGAATATGGCTTAAATCGGGATCGCCTATGAAAGAATTTTATAGAGTACTCACTTCAATAAAACTGTTTTATGTGTCCAATAGAATGAAACTTTTTATATCGTATTAAGATAAGTCTCTTGTTCAAGCATATTATTGTCATAAGTGAAAGTCAACACACGATGCAAAATTATTTTGTGGCATATATTGATGTAGAATTTAATTTCAAATATTCACAACAAAATATTATATTTGTGTAAACATTTAGGCAATACGTTTTCACTAATTAGTAGTTCTGGTTTCAAATTCGAATTTAATGATAAATGAAATATTATGTTTCGAAACTGCATAAATATAGTACAACATTCTTAAAATTTCAATGCGATAAATGTATACATTTTACCAATTATAAACTAATCCTTAGTCACAGCATTACAGCCACACATAATCCTTAGTGTTTATAAAACATGTATGAAATAACAACGAAAGCAGGAAATAAATTAAAGCTAAGATACAACCGTGAATAAGGTGTAAAAGATAAGCACCTTAAGGGATTTAGGAGACAGAATCCTCGCACATATAGCAGATCGAAGTGTCTGCCGGTACATCCGCACTAAGCTTACGTTAGACGAGCGCTACAGTTTATTTTGCAATCAAATATAAAAGCTCATGGATTGGAAGAAACATCGCGCAATGTTAGTTCAGGCGAGTTCGATGTAAGTGTTGAAACATGATATTTGTCTACTGTTCTTTTCTATTTTTCTAAGCTATTCTATTTGGTTAACCAATAAAAGTAAAAAGTAGTGTGACAAAATAATAGTTTTTAGAACATTGTTTTTCTAAATAATGATGATAAAGATGACCTATGCAACCTTTCATTCTTGCATAAATCATGTAATTAGTAAAAAAACAGCTGAAGTTATTACGTCCCAGATAATTCGCCCTTCAAGTTACAAAAAGTGCTTCAGATCGATGCTATTAGCGACCAGACAGAGATTAATAACGTAAACTAAAAACAGCCATTTGGAGATATAATTATCGTGTCAAATCTACCGTGTCCCGGTGTCAGATTGACGGGCGACGCGACGATGACAAATAGCATTCGCTTCCGACTGAAATAAGCGGAACTGTGACGCGACGCTACAATGGATCCTGCATTCTATATTTCCCAGCTTAGATGTTTCTTAAATAATGCATGACATGTACATCTCATGAATATATAGGTCATGCAACCGAAACTATGAACGCGAACGATGGTCGTGTAACTTCTCCCAAAGCAGACTTAAGCGGTTGACTTACGTAGCTTTGTGTCCGTAATTCAATCGCTCCGAGCCGTTTGTTGTTTACTATGTAAAGTCTCTGTATATTATTGCCATGAAACTGTTTAATGAACGTTTCGCTGCTGGAAGTTTCAATGTTGTAATGCAACGTTTATCCAACGTATGCGACGTACTTGGGTGGATATTTATTAAAGGATAAACTGGCCGGATACATTACATTGTGAAGTCTAATTTACACACTATAATGAAAAAATAAAATTTATAACAGACACAAAAAAAATCTTAAGAGCTCATCTTACCTCAAGTTAAGTACTCATTATCAAACAAAATAGGGTAAAATGCACGACAAATTCCGAAATGATTATGGGCAGCGGCAAAATAAATCTATAACCAGCAAACAGTACATACTTAGGGGCGGGTTTATTATCTTGGATTATTGCCGTCCTTTCAGAAGTTCGCAGGGTCTCTTAATACCGGTACCACAAAGAATTTCGACCCTTGCCGTATTAACGCGACCTCAACACGAGAACGGAATTACGTTTTCTTTATCCCCTCTTTTTACTGTCTAATGAAAAGTTTTATCAGAGCAATCCACACGAGCTATTTTTGTTAGGTTATTACAATTTAAAAGGGTGCGGGTTTATGTCTTCGCGAGATAACATATTTTACGCCTTTCAATTAATAGAAGAACACTATTGAACTTGGATAATGATAACGGTTTTTCCGCAATTTCTTTCTAGTGGCTCTCAAATAATAATTAATCAATATGTAACTGCAATAAGTAAACCATTCTGCTAAGAATTTCTTCATTCATCAGGAGTGCATGTTGAAGACATTGTAATAAGCTGTTGACCCTTTCTCCGACAACTTCTCCAGCGACATCACAGTAATAAAATTAAAATTAACTTGCTCAGTGTCTCCGAAGTTGCCCTTATTGTTTTACGACCTCTCAGCTACAATGGAAGTAAGGGACTCTACTTTGAGGCGTCTCAACGTAATAAAGAGGGATATCCTGTTAAGTACGAGGACTTTCCGAACCATTAAGCACGCTTATTTTTAGGTCATACACAAAAAAAAATATTATATCAGAATTGTATAAAATAAAACAAACAAGATAGAATAAATGGTTTAAACACGGTAGCAACATACTTTGTTGCTACCGTGTTCGAAAAGTAGTTTCGGGGTTGATTTGGTGTTGGGTGCTCTTTGTTGGGTGGGTGGTAAATAATAATTGTTGTAGGATTGGTTTTTAAAGGTTTATTAAAAAGAGTACCACGTCGTATACCTACTGGCTGGTTGCATCTGGTCTTAACAATTATATGACTTACTTATTAGCCTACTTATTTAAAAATACATAATAAGCAACTGTTAAATGTATTGTAATATATTGAATATTTTTATTTTCGAAATTATAAACAGATAACTTTAAAGCTGTTTTCGCTCAGCATAATCCCCGTTTCGTCGTTATCAATTGAAAGGAGGCAATTTGTATTTGTACAATTTAATTTCTTTTAGCATGGTTTCTCACAGAAATGCGCAGTATCACCCGGGGCCTAATAACATTATCCGGATTATCCGGACGGCTCGCTCGCCGCTTGTTTCACTTGTATAGGCTTTACATCTGATCGAATGTAAAACAGTGGCGGTCCTATTCAATTAAATATTCATTTATTTTATACCCCATTTACACTCTCTTCTCGTATAAAATTGTGGGCTTTTAAAATAATGGAAGTCATTGTGTGTAATTGTATGTAATTTTTATGATCAAGTTATTTGGTTGGTTTGGTTACAGTATCAATCTACAGAATAGTAGGATGATACTGCATATGATATCTATGCTACATTAAATGTTACTGGTATTTTTAAATATATTTGCGACACTAATGTTTATATTTATAATTGCATGTAGGTACACGTTATTTTAGGAACGTGGAACGTATTTCAAATAGAGTACAGAACATTTTAATTTTCATCCTTAGAGTAGTATATTAATAAATAAATATTAAAAAGCAAATTAACAGTCAGCCCAATAAACATTTATTTTATTGTACTTCAATACCGCGAGTTATATTACGCCAGTCTCCTTAATAGAACGATAATGAATTGTAAAACAATGTTTTTATTGTTACAGCAATTCCATTAACGACATCATTATTCTTGAGATTACTGACACGAGGGAAATTTTATTAATGTGTTTATGTTAGTATTATGAAAACATATTTTTACAAGAAATGACATTGTATAGGACGTTAGCTTCGAGCCGTGGAGGTTTGCCAAAACAATGGACAGAAACGATTTCTTGTCGATTCGTATTTGTAGGAAAATCTAAAAAAGATCTAGTGAGTCAGCAATATAGGGAGATACTTATTATAGAATCATATCGAAGTATTGAATAAAACATCAAATTTCCAAATCAAAACGTTCGACATTTGTTTTATTATGAACACATTCTTGTATCATTCGAAAAAGGTACCTCAGATCATGTCATAAAAATTATTTCCACAACATATTAAATTTCGTATTAAAAGTGAATTACAATGCAAACGCAATGTTGTGTAACAAATATGTGACGCTTCAGGAGTTCACTAGCTACTATTTACAGTGAGGTGTGCCTGACTACCTGTCGATGGAGCGGACTGAAATACTCACTGTTACGTGTATTTTAGGAAGACGCATCGGTATTATCTATACAACGAGAAACACGCGTTCGTTGCCACGCTCGGCCACCCGTCGCGTATACAAATTACCAATTAATTATCACCACGTTAATTTATCTTGCAAAATGACGACACGTCTTGTTAGTACCTAGGAGATATTACCGTGGTCATATTTATGGCAACCGGTATCAAGAATTATATGCACATTTAGACGCTCGAATGCAAAAGGAATATTGTGTTAGAGACATTGTTATATCGTAGGAATATTTCTAGCTTTGATTTAAAACACTATAATCCAAATCTATGATATATAAATATAATTTATTTATTCTTAAATCAACATTTTGGCAACACTTTGGCATGTCAATATTAAAAAAAAAAATTATATAAATTGTATACGAGTACTATTTTCTCCTTTTTGAGAGAACACATTTTAACTACCAGCACGGTTTTATAATAGGGCGTCGGGCGAATTGTAACACGGCACTGGTTTTTCATTTTTAAATCGAAATCTATCACAGCTGTAAAAGCTTTGGTTTGGGGTCAATCCTCTTGTTGAACGTAGCGATACTGGAAAAAAGACATTTTCAACTATTCTACGAGTATGTTTCCAATATTACCACTGATCAAAGATGATACTTTATTATACTACAGTTTATCTTACTAACTAAACGTAAAATATAGAAAAAATGTAATACGATACATATATTTCTCGTCAAAAACTACAAAAACTACCACTTTACCGTAAGTAGACACTGCCCCAAAAATACAAATTTATGTAGTTATTATATTTAGTAAAATAAAGTCAATGTCAAGTTAATACCTATAATTATTTACTTCGAGTTGCTACATATGTATACAGTAGCAGCAACTGGCATTCATATCAAGCTGCTGCCTGTATGTAAAATTTTAATGAAAATATAATGCGGCATTGGAAAGGCATACAAAGTAGAGGCATTGTGGCGACCTTCTGTTTATGAAATGCGCAATGCATTTATTACAGGAATTATAACGACAATAACATGCATTGCGTGACTGTCTCCAACACAATAGAATTCAGTTAACATAACAAGGCCCTATTTCCTTTTTATAATCGCTACATTTACACATTACATGACGCTAAACCATCACGATGTAGATAATGCGATACAAATAAATTAATATGTTGTAACTAAACATTTTTGCCGACCCTACCCGTCCAAAAGCTAAAACTCATTTCTAAATCAAATTCTAACGTCGAACGTTAACTTTCATTTGAAAGGAATTATTTCATGCATTCACGAAGCAAATGAGAGCAAAAAGTTTAGATCTGAAAAGGTATGTGTAACAAAAAGTTCCGAATGAACAGAGTTAATTAGAAGCCGGTCGTGTGGAAGTTTTACCCTTTGTGACAGCTTTCAGACTCCACGCCGGGTCAAGGTCGGATCGTGTATCGATAGCAGACAAGAGAATTTCAAGTGCCCTCTTACAAATAAAATCCAATTTTATATCCAACATTCGGAGAATTTATTTTATTTACTCCGAGATTTTTGCTCGAATGTTCGAGCTGTAGATTCGTTTAGAATTTAAATTTTACTTTAGGTCATCCATCTTGGCTAATCTAAAAAGAAACTTCTCGGTATAATGAAAGTCTACGGAATAAGTTTCGACGGTTGAAAGACGCATGGCCTGTAGTTTCGTAACCCGACCACTATTTTATTGCTGGTGAGTTTTCAAGATAAACTTGCTAGAGATGGCTGAAGAGTACACTATAAAATTTCTAATGAATTCTGTTTATATGACACTAGTAAAACTCTTTCTAAGAATTTTATTGACCGGCGTACCGAGTTACGAATTCCATTTTAAGTTCAAAATGAGTTTGTTTCATACAAGTGTTTCAACTTTGCTAATACTCGAGACATAACTACATCCATTTAATATCTCGACCGTGCAGCAAATCGCTCGGATAAATATCGTCGTGGGGCGTTTCGTTTTATGCGAATTTTAATTAATTTTCCGCTCGTTGAGCCCGCATCGGCAACATTGTTTACAAAGGAATTTTTTGTTTTAAAGTGAAAATAGGATTGTCATAAACATGAAAAAGTGTGCGGGTCGGCGGAGAGTTTCATGGAAAAGTGGCTGAGCTTTTGTGATGAGTCTAATCTTCGTGCTGAATGGCTTGATTGAAATATTTCCGTCAAAGTAAGAGATGTAACCCCGGGTCCGCAGACAATGCGAGTCCCGCCTCGGGCGTGGTTCATTATCGCTACTCGCCGACTACACTCTGGAATCCTTTTGTCTGTCCGTCACGCGCCCCTCAACTATCTATTGCTATTCTAATCGAACGTAAAATGCCACTTTTTCTTACATGGTTTTGAGATTTATTACCGCCATAATAAAATTGTTAAACTATGGTATTTTTTGCTTTTAAAGAACACGAAACTCTTAAATGAGTACATATTGAAATTTGTACTGTTTTCTATTCACAGTCATTATTTTATTTTAGATTCAAGAAATTCCCTATTAATTTTAAGCCAGAGTAAATAATTATTTTGGATTAAAAAGAGATAAGACAAAAACCAACATCGACAAGAAGGGTCGTTATTATCTTTCTCTCGAATATAATTTCCTTCCCTCGCGGCAATATTATAAAGAAATATTGGCAAACAAATATGCACGACGTACTAGGAAAACAGCCCGTTATAAATATATAAGTGAAAGAGAAACAACGGCAAGAAACATACATACTTACTATCCATTTTCAATCCATTACAATCCATTTTCATGCAAAATTTCATTCATACAACGACTTGCAAATCGATAGCTTCACTGAAATCGTTACTTTGTTTAAAATATATTATCAATTCATCGTCATTAACACCGTATAATGAAGTAAGCCTTTTAAAATTGTTTCAATAGAAATTTATTCCGTAAGAATCTCGCAATTACCTCTACACGGACCCTCAAAAGACATTGTTTAATATTAGAATCGGAATGGAGTAGGCCTCAGGCTTAGGTAATTATGCAAGAAAAGGGTGGAGTTTGGAAATCGATCGCTGCTCTGATTGAAAAGTTTGAATAACAATGGAGCTTTGAATGCTCCGGTGGCGCCAACTTTGCATGTTAAAATAACTTTTAGAGATTTTTCGCAGATTCATTCACTCGTACTATTCACTTCTTTATAGTGTTTTATTTTATGAATAAACTTTGTATTTTGTCGATCGATAGTGGGGTAGAAAATGTTGAAACATATAAATCCTTAGAATATACTTCTTCAGCCCACCTAAAATATTAAATTGCTAGAGTCCTAGCAGAGAAATCTTACATAGAAATAGAACAGTTCCTTAAATAAGTAAGTCTATTTAAGTTTAAGTTATAAGATATTTTATACTTTAAGAATTTCATTTACTATTATTAAAAAGCAAATAGCATGAGCCTACTGAAAACTTCTGTATAGCTCTCATTTTTGTTTAACGAACCTTAGGCCCCACGTGACAGGCTGTGCCTAGTGTGGGTTCCAATGTATATTTATTATATGGTAATCTTTATTTTTGTGTAACTAATAATTTTTTTTTATACCAGTTAAATCCTAAACTATTTTATAAACGCGAAAGTTTTTGACGCGTTGATTACTGTATGTTTGTTACTCTTTCACGTAAAATATACTGATTAGATTCATCGGAAATTTAGTACACGGATAATTTACAACTTGCACTATTGTATAGGATAATCCCGGTCCAGCCACGGGGTCTAATAAAAACCCTAGGTTTGAAACAATCAAATATAAAATAGGTACATACAACTTTTATACTAACACTAGTACACAATTAAAAAACTTTAATATATTTTTTTAATATTCTTGTCACATCCGTTGTATGTTAAATATAATGTCATCATACAATCATACATAACTTTTGGTATCTCAAAGTATTACCAGTATCTAATTGAAAAGCTTAGTATTATCGAATGAGCATTACACGATTCCCGTAATACGATGGGTTGAGATAGAGCACGCTTTAGGAGCAGCAGCCGTACTAGTAAAACAAACAAACATTATACTCCTTCGCTTCTTATTTTAAGGCCTATTTGTTTAACGTATCCGTTTATAGTTTACGTTATGTCCGAGCCGTGTACGCGGTTTATTATTCGTAAGGTCAAGGGCGAGGGTAGCGTTTAAATTAATATCGCGCAAGCACCGTACATATTTTATGATTTATAAATTGTGCCGTATAATTACTTGTGTTAAAGTTCAAAACAGTTGGAGGCTTAAATAGTTTGAACAAAGCTAAGGGTAACAATACAATCGGAATAAGACCATTGTAATAAATATATTATACCTATAATTACTAAACATTCTTTTTTTTATTATTTATAATACAATGTCATCAGACTATTCCATCCTTTAGGCTGTTAATAATAATCAATGGCATAAGAAATTACTTAAAGGTTTCCCTGATCATTTTCTCTCCATTTCGTTAAAAAAAGTAAACTAAAGTTATTGATGAATGTAAATAGTGACATACATACATATCTACATAATTCAGTTATTCGTAGGCAGGAAATGTAAATTTACAGTTTTTAATTAAGGAAATAACGATTACTTTAGGAATTAATGTAATGCTCGACCAATTGAAATTCCCAAACGTTTTACGTAGATGGTTCGCTACGGACACCATACATCATTGCTTCGTACAAACGGAAGAGCAACGCGTGACGTCTTGAGAACGCACTCTGAGGTAGGGCTGCCTACACTGCCATTTGAAATCACTTTAGCTGTTAATTAATTACTACTTTAATTTAAATGTAACTAGGAAATTTAATAAATATAGGGGAAGTGTTAAATTGTTTGTGTACTTAAAAAAGTAAGCAGGAAGAATATTTATTTTACTTAATAATAAAAAAATAATATAT
>JADANM010001663.1:3685197-3733120 GCA_026213755.1 Eurema hecabe | reverse complement strand
AATAAAAAAATAATATATCAACACTAAAATATCTTGGGCTGGCTTTCAGTGTTTTTTATAATACCATACGCCACAATAATACCAAAAACAAGTTTAAAAGTACAACTTACTATTAAATAATTGAAAGGAAACTTACACAATTAAATCTTAAACAAATAATTTAACTTTACAAATTACTAATAATGTGAACACTATTAAATAGATGGCAACCCTGGATGAAGTCGAGACGTGAGCCGAACGCCGATGCAGCGTTTAGGGCCCCCTATATGCATTTCACATAACATGCTGACATAATAGGAATCGACGACTGGTGGTCCCATATGGAAAATATTAAACGTTCGCAATGTATATTCAAACAGGATAGCTTGCATCCAAGAGCACACCCAATATTATAAAACGCCTCGTGTTTTTTTTAGTAATAGCGGATTAGATCTATACTAATTTTAGAAAATTCAGAAAAACAATGTTAAATATAGATAAACGATAAAAAAATCGTCGAAAACATCTTTATTAATATTTATAAAAGAACAGGATTACATCACAAAGTCAAAGATAAGCAGACAACGGAGTATTATATACTTATTAATTGCATATATATTATGTATAAACAGGATTATCTCGGATACAAGTCGGTTAGTAAAAAGAGAGAACTAACTTGTATAATTGGATTCACACAAACGAATTGAAAACTGTTTCGCGGAACCTTAGCGAGTATACTTTTGCTCGTTTTTATGTAAGCATGCATAAAAATGAATTATTGTCGAATCACTAACATTAACGAGAGCGCTGCACAAAAATGAAACTGGTTTGTACCGAGTACAGGACCCTTATCAAAAGACAATAATTATATCCGCACAATCATATTACATCAATAATTTCATACCACTTCGTAATTTTTGTAATGTAGCTAAGAGACTTATTAGTCCCTCATTGTATGGATAAAAACAATTTCACAAATAACTTTCAAATAAATTTTGTTGAATTGAAATTTTAACACTACATATTGCAAAACAAATTCAATTTCTTCTGCCTTTTACCATATTATTTTTAAATATTTAAAACTACGAAGCGAATCAAGTGTAGTTAAGGCCTATACGCTGCAAGCTGTATACATTTTTAAGTTTTAGGACAGAGAAAAATAACGCAATGCCTATAAATAATTTAGTTAAATAAAATAATAAAATAAATGCCTAGGACAAAGCACGCTGCTAGTTAGAAATATAAACAAAATTAAAAATATAACAGTTATATCTCACTTATACCCACCCATTAATAGCATATAGGCGTGAAGTTACGTTATCATTGAACAAATGTTTTCATTGTCCCATTGTTCCTGAGAAACACGATTGAAATTAAGATAGGAAGTGTATTTGTCCTTCAAATGTATATTCCATATCTGGTTTTGTATACAGGTAAAATTGTTGATAAGGTCTAACAATAACAACCATTTATGTCCCTTGAATGATAAAATAGAACCGTTTTAAGTTAGTTCTCCATACTATATGGTAGACATAATAGATGTTAGATTTAACTTATATACGAGATCTTCAAAATGAGATTGTTCTAAGATTTCGAGCTAAGCCGAATTCCGTGTGGAATTAAGAACATTCAGAATATCAATTATTTAAAAAATGACACATTTAAAGAGACAATCTACATAGCTATCGTGTGAACCGACTGATTGGATCCTCCCACATAGAAACATCGATAGGTATCAACATTTCTCTGTCTCGTGACTTTTCGACGATGTCTCGACAACTTTCTACAAATTTTATTACAAATTGCACTACTGGAAGAAAAACGTGAATGGAGATTTTAGTGAAATATTTAAATCCTTTTTTTATTTGAGATACATTTATTTATATGTAACTTAACATTATTTTCCAGTAACATTTCAAAATAGCCCAGCAGAATATTACTATCAATATTATACACGGTTATAATTGCTAGACAACGACTTTTTACTTTTAACTAGTAAGCGAGGTCCAAAAATTGCAACTCCTTTAACAACCTTACAAATGACAAATATAATGCAAACATTACACCATAATGGATACTTATATACACAACAGGTATATATTCATTTGTCAACTATCTACCGATTGACCGGCCGAAAACATTTATATAAATACAGTCGTCATTATCGTAACAATTTGTAGCGCCATTAATAAATGAGTAGTGAACTTGTTACCGTAATGTAAAAGGTTTTAATACAAAAGTAATCAGTTGTTTCAATAATGAAGTGACCTAGAGTATTGTTATGGGCGCTTTAATGTGCGACATCAAAATTGCTTTTATACACTTCGATTTAATTACAAAAGCTACTGAATGCACAGAGGATGTGGTCTTCCACGAAATAACTGCAATGTGCGCGGAGAATGGATTTATATTTCCAACAACATTAAAACGAGTAGCCGTTACGGTAATTGTTTTTCAATTATACGAGAAAGCTAATTGAACTTTGCTATCTATCGTAGATAATCTAGAGATATCAGTAGTTCAGTTCCCTTAAATAAATCCACATTCAAACAACGTAATTTTCCTCCGAACACTAATGGTCGGTCAACATCATCTAATGTGTTTTATATCTATAAAAGAATTGATACAAAACGAAATTGTAACTTCGTTATCTTTAAATAATGCTTGTTAATCGGGAGGTTCATAAAATTGATTGTGATCACATAATCTAGGCAACATTACAACGGGCATCGTAAAACCATACAGCTCACGGAATACTCGACTCATTTATATCGTAAAATTATTTAATTATCGTGGAAAAGACGCTCGTTACGTCGAAGTACACCGCATAAATCTTGTATTTTAACGTTATCTTCAAACTATTTTATTTTTATTGCTTACGACACATTAAACTTTACGAGGGAACTCGAAATTTGAACTGAACCGCGCGTATCACACATATTTAACATTGGAGCGATAATAGTTCTACTGGATATCGATACGATTAATTTTCATTGATGATATTGGAAAATATTATCTGTACGATAACATAATGACCCTCTTATGAATCAAGATAAGGCTGTTTCAATGGTAAAGCGTGCTTAGCATCTATCATTGTTGATCTTATATGCTATTTGAATGGTTTATGTACTAAATTTATGAATCGTGAAGAACTTTCACATCCATATAAGTTACTTGGTTAAAAGAACCGCGTAAAAAAAGTAAATGTTTGCCTAACTTTTGTAAATTAATTTACAAGTTCCAGAAACTTATTTTATTTGAGTTCTTGAGAAGGGGACGTTTTTATTTTGCGTGATAATATCGTTTATAGACCTTATCATACAGTTCCAGACGCTGTTATGGTGATTTAACCCTCACGCAATATTTACGAATGAGAAAGTAAATAGCCTTCTATTTGTACTTCAATATCCTACGGATATAAGATATTAACTGCAAATTTTGACTGCGCCTCTGATTTCTATTTAGGGGGCTTTGACATTAGGGACAAAACAATCATTGTATTGACAAAGGGGACTTAAAGAGGGGAGCGATATTTGGACTGGTGTGCTTGAAATAAAAATTGGAGGTGAAAGCGACAAATTATGGGAAGTGAGGCGCAATATTTTTGATTAGCTTTTACTTTTTATAACGACAACTGAAACAAAGGGTGCATTTAATTCAAAGGGTAATTAATCCATTCATATACGACTCGCTTTAAGTCTATAAAAATATTGGTTTCACATTTATTTTCGTAAGCATCGTAATAAAAATATTTGTATAATATGCTTGTATTATATAAATTGTTATCAAACAAAATATTACCGTATCATACTGTTATTTTTGAAGCTCGTATATATCTACCAAATATTTGAAAGTCAAACAGTCAATACGACAAAAATATTCGATACAATTTCCAACCTTTCAATGTTCACTGAAATTAAAACGCATGGCTTCTATTTGATATAAAAATAAAGTAATGAATACATCGTATATTGGACGTAGATTTGTGCCAATAAAGCTCAATTTACACATGCAGTGAGAGCGTTCGATTTTTATCGCATTGGCCTTTAGCATTGACCTCCATTTAGTGATCGCATTTAATCTGATAAAGCATTTACCGCAATGAACGTTAACACGAAGAACATAACTCGAGAATACTTATAAGGCATGCAGCATCTTATTTTATAAACATAGAGAACGTACGTATATTCTTTGTTTGTAGAAAATGGAAATGAGATATTTATTGGCACACACAACTAAAGGGTATCAATAAAAAAGATATTCCAGAATATTCAAACAATACGCATTTTAATAAGTTTAACGAAACACTATTTGGGATAGGAAAAAGGAAAGAGAAATTAGGTACCTACACAAGTTTAGGTATTCAAAAGGAAAACCACTCGGCAATTGCTAGAGATTTCAACTGATCATTCACAGTTTTAGTATACTAACTATAGTATACTAGCATAGTTTATTGTAATCCATTTTATTAGTGGGAATTCCTTTTTGATAACACATACTCTTAGGGGGAGAAGGTGACGGTTATATCTAATTCGCACGAAATGGTGCCGCAACCAAACTAAAACCTACCGATGTTCCTCCGCGCACTCTTACAAGGACGGTTTCGTTAGTACGCGGTGACACTAGCCATTCTTCTCCAAGATTGTAAAATTTACCTTCTAATCTTATTAACTAATCGAAATAACAACAGGCTGGCATTCACTAAAATTATCGTTTCAAATGCAGACCTATTCAATATAAGTATATAGCTTACAAAATGATGAAATTAGACAAGAATGAGGTACCTATTAATGTGGTCACAATCAAGATGTCCACGCCACGAGAATGCGTAGGCATTTGTTTAGTTTCACAGTAACAGCTTGTTATGATAATCAGTTACGTGCCGGCTCTATTCGATCAGTGGCTGGGAAACAATGTGGCCATGTACTTGTGGTTAGTCCAAGAGTTTAATAGATTTTATAGCTAATAAGGTACCTATTAACAAATGACCTGATATGAAATAGGTCTTCAAAATTTACTAAAAACAATATTATATGTCAAATACACTTTATAGATAATATAATACACTACATAGACTTTAATATTATTTCTATTTATATTTTTTTGTCTTCATACGCCTAATGTAAACAACTTTAAAAAATTATATACATTCGTTTTTTAAATCGCTTTAAAATTTGTGGGTCCCTTACGAAAATTTCATACATTGATATTGAAATAAATATATACTAACCAAACATTCATTACATTACTTAACCTGCCCATGTTCGAAACAGGGGTACCTCAGTTTAAAAGCTAGAATCATACACTATCTCTTAGCGCATGGATGCCAACACATGCAGCAAAGGAACTTAATTATTAACTAGCGGCCATTTCCCTTCGCCGATACAAATGGGAAACGGAAAGGAGCTTCGTTTCTTCTATAATGTACACGTAACTTATACATTGGAATATTAATCTTCTGTGTACCTTGAGCCTACATTGAGCCGAGACTTTAAAAATTAATACTATTACTTAAACAACTTATAAAGTAAACATGACTTTTATTACGAAAGTAGGTTCATAATCAAATAAAGTTATTGAGTTTGTGTCGTTCCGATTTCGTAGGACTAAAAGGGCAGTTTCTGGTCAAACTGATCAAATTTTCCTCCTACAAATGGAAAACAAAATTATATTTGTAAACGAAACCCAAACAATATCAACCATGAGTAAAACACTAAAACATAAACATTGATTTCTCCCAAAAAAACTGCATTACATTTCGGTACCACAAATATACGTGGAAAACATTGACGTTCCTAACATATTTATATACATTCGAACTCAAGCCCGCAGCTAGCGGAAAAATAACAAGCCATGCATTACTCCCCGAAAATCAGAATCGCGTTTGTTATATTGTCTCTATAAATATTCAATTCACTTTGAAAGCGTACGCAATTTCGGTGAACCACACACACACATAATATAACCCACAAAATTGTATTATGAAGCAATAAACGAAATGGTTTTCGGCATTGCGAAGTGGAGTTGAGATCCGTCGCTGATGATCGATCTGTGTCAGAACATACGCCTAAGTAATTATTATTTCCCATGCGATAAATATTGCTAGCTGTGCCACAAACGCTATCGACAGACATACTAATACTTAGAGTACGTTATATAACAATGAAAATAATTTAAAATATATTCCACCTTAACCTAAAGTTTGAGCATGCATATCAAGAAAAAAGGACGTCTTTGAAAACATTACATTAGAGAATTTTATTTTCTGCTAATTGTAAACGTTATATTTATATTGCATTGTAAGTTATGTAACTAATCAACTTGTAATTAAATTTATATTATATCTACGAAATGACAGAAAGACAAATTGATACAATAGAGATACAAAGCCATACGCTATCTGGCTATACCACTTTACTTGAACCAACCATAATAATTTAAAGATTACGATTTTTTAGAAAAAAAACAACAGGCGAATCAAATTATATTTAATCGCCACATCCGGCTACAGGCTTCCTTTATTTTCTTCCAGTTTTTCTATTATTTGATAGTTTGATCTTTTTTATTATAACATTAAGTTAAAAATAGCATCGAAACTCGCTAAAGGCTTTCTGAACGTGAAATCTGATCAAATATTGTACTGTGGCGGGTCACGCTTCGAATCCATTCGCCACGCTTTAGTTTTAACAGCTCGGCTTTTAAAATGCTAAAGAACCATTCTGTTATTAGTTAGTTAATACTTGCGTTTCTGAAAAGCCTCTTAACACATCATCCATTATATGTATTTAAAATTTGATGATTTGATGATTTGAACTTAATCTAAGCAAATTGTATGTTTGTTTAAACGCGTTGATTTCTGGAATAATTTTATTGTGTTTTCCTCTACGCCAATTTGACCGATGATATATTTTAGTGTAAAAATGGTTTCTAATGTTAAAAAAATAAAAATATCTTACTTGTAGTAGACTGTACCTGTTTACGAATAAAAATAAATGGCTGAAGAATTCTATCATGAAAAATACGTAAATACTTTTACAAAGAAAACTGAATATTAAAACAACTGACGAATACTTTACGGAAAACTTACAAGTTACTAAAGTCGAAGTTGTGAGAAATGGTAAATAATCAGTTTATTGGCGCTCAATAATTCCTATTCTTAGCTGAACATCGTAAAATCGTAACCGATAACATCAATTAGAATATCGTCTTTATAGCCAATTTACGTTCTAGTGTTCTAGAGGCAATAAATCCATCCACTCTGAAATATATTCAACTTAAAATAAAGGAGACCGTAAAATAAGTGAAAAATATAACCTCGCAAAATATTTGACGACGAATTTATGGCACGTAATAAACGAATTTAGCACATAAAACATCTACAGCGTGGGCTATTAAATAAATAATTTTTATAGTTTTAAAAATAAATAACTGCTTGGTATTAATATACTAGTGTGTTTCGTTTTAAAGTGATTTATCCGAATTATAATTACTACGACATTAATAAAAATCTCTGTTATCATAACACTTTACATAATCGTCGCTTAGATGTTATGTGGATATTGCTGGTGTATTATAAATTTGGCATACACAATATTCAAAGACAATAAATGTACGATACAAAATGTATGGTAGAAGCGTTTTAAAGTGCAAGATTATCCTTGAAAGCGTCGGCGATGCTCGCGATATCAGGGAAATGCATCAAGGATTGATAAGAGCCATACAAGTGAACACTTCAATGGCGCTCGAATGCTATCATGTATGCAAATAGCTTATAATTTTCCTTTACTTACAGCGATATGCTTTGAGCGCAGTCTATGAATAACAGCTGATCATACATAGTGGTGCGTGTGTTGTACGAGTTGTAATGCACATACCTACTTATGAATACATTGCTTTATGTACTACTGGCTGTTTCACGCAACTTTGTTGACGTATAAAACAAACCTTTTTCATTTTATCACATGATACTGGCATAGTGTACCTATATATACATTTTTATAATAGTATCTAGGTAGTCATATCCGAAATTGAGCGCCTGCAATAACTATATGAATATAACTTATTATTATTTAGAATTTTAAAATATACAAAGTTCGGATAGCGACTATAACGAAAAGTACAAAGTAAAACAATAAAAACATTTAAAACGGACAAAAAATCGCTCCAAAAAGCCAAGTTTAACTCGGTAGGGAGATTCGTGCTACCGTTTTATTCGCATTTGCTGTTTCTTTTAAAACCTTGGACTTCTTGTAGCCTTTCCGGTAATATTTAAATAGAGAACTTATTTCGGATTTTAAATCGAGCTTTAATAGTTGTAGCGATAAGAAGAATTAATACAATTTTGTCTATTTTTTTTGTATCAACGTGTATGAAGTATGCTTTAAAAATGGACGAACAATCATATAAAAAACCACAGACAGACACAAGCGTGTTCTTACGATAAGCATTTAGTTTTTCGTTAAAACTAACATCGAAACAAAAAGCCCTGACAGTCATAAACTAAAACATCATGTTACATAATATATTTCTAAATTGATTAATTCCGTTTTCATAATTGTTAAACTCTCATATTGTTCCTAATTACAACATATCGTCAGTGTGTAAATTTTGAGCTATGTATTAGAATGTACAACAACCCTTTCGTTATACGTTAGGTACGTAATACGTTTGAAGTCACAATAAATCAGGCTAAATGTTTCGATTAGTCTTCCCGACTTGAGGTATCAGAGTTAATCCGCGACCCAGACTCCCCTATTGTCTGACCGGATTTCTATTTTCGTAGCCTGGGCTTAAGCTATACTCGTACACCTTACAACTTAAATCAATATGACATTGATCTTTGGAAAAATTCGCGACAACGTTTCTTTAGCTAGAATAATAATAATTCGCTTCTACCCTCTCTACGGTTATTATTTCTGACAGGAACGTCGCAATCGGAATAGTTTTGCTTTTAAATATAAATCACAGATAATGTGAATCGTATTCTTAAAGAAAATTCGGAGTTTAAAGAATAGGATTAGGAACATTTTTGACTAAGAGTATTGAAGTACAATTTTTACATGAACGTAAATTCTGGCTGTCAATTTTAGTCATAAGAAGTAGTTATTACAGGTACATTAAAATATCGTTTAACATTACTTTGAATACGTCCGTAATAGAAAGCGGTAATCCATTTAAAAATGTACGTTAAACTTTTCATATGAGACCAACGTGACTCAGTAACCTACTTTAAAATTTTGATCCTTCTTAACTTTCCCCCTAACTTCGTTTAACAAGATTTCTTTACTTCACATTAAACGTGTACCAGTACATTACGAAAACATCATTTGGTACGTATACATTTCCCGCTGAACAGATATGATAACAATGATAAACTGCAATCATTACAGTAATTACGGAAAGCGTACGTCACTATAAAATCACAGTGAACCGTCAAAACGACATCGCATTAAATAAACGCGTGGTAGTGAAGGTGACGCATAGCTGTAATAAAACAAAATGCGAGCTACATTGTCAAGGCAGTGGGGCTAGCTGGCGCACAATGGAAACCGGATAAGTGCCGTCCGGCGCTTTTATGCCGAATTTCCCGAGCCGCCCGTAATCAGCATCCGTACTCAAACAAAGACATTGTCCGTTTGAAGCAATCTGAAATATCACCTCAATTCATGTACAAAGCAAATTACTCTCCCCGATTCACTGTTCCATTTCTATCGCTTTCACCGGGATTTCATTCGAAAATTTGCCCTTTTAGGCACGACTTGACGTGTAACTTGATTTTACTAATACAGCTTAGACTCGTAAAACTTCACACAGTAAATAGATATATAAGTTTCAGCCATATAAGAAGTGCTGCTGCTTCATCAAAACTTGTTAGGAGCGGTATCATTTACGTTAACCGGGAGATTTAAGCCTTAAAAGAAACTAATCCGAAGCGAGCCGAATTACGGCTGTTGATTCTCAGTGGAGATTTTATCTTAAGTCTCATTACGCTCGCAGCTGACGAGACGCTTCGGAGCCGAGATAATGTATTAACGAGAGGGTCAAGACGTGTTGACATCGATGATGTGTGCTAAAAGGCGTTAATTCGCGTGGAGCGGAAACGCGACGCTATTAAATACTCCCTAGAGTCCTCATTTTGCCGCATTTGTTAGTTGAAGCCATTCTGAATTTCCGATTATTTGTGAAGACTAAAGCTTTCACTGTTAAAAAGTTAATGCCATTCTGAATGATTACTTTGAGTTAGAGAATGAACCCGAGGGGAACAGACTGTTCACAGAGCGTGCACTCGACTCAAACAGATTCATACTAACTGGTGCCCTAGAAACGCAAACATTTAGCATTTTTAGGGTTGTGCTGTCATGATTTATGTTAGCGAACTCTAAAACGCTCAGACCGGTGCATTCAATCGCTGAAGGTGTTTCAATCGTGTCAACTCATTAGTATTTCCATTTACATTCGCTAGGTGAGAATATTTCTTTAACTATGAGTGAATTTTCATAATGTTTAGGTATCAAATATAACTCTTAGCTAGAGGTATAAAAGGTTTTCGCTGCATAATAAAAGAGGATGAAAATTTTAATGGTCCAGAGTACTGGCTTTTACAGCCCTAAGCGGCGAGTCCGCGCCATATGCGTCCGATGCTCGTATCTAAACAATTAGATCGCTCCCACCCGTGCATTTTGGTATGCGTTCTACAAAGAAGCAACTTTTTTTAAACATTCTACGATTAAGTTACAAACTATGTGAATCGACCATTTCATATGTAGCAACGAAACTTTCTAATTATGTCCAATAAATGTGGCCTTTAAAAATATCTTATATCCAACAATAGCGACACCTTTCATCCATTCTGTTTTCCTTAACCATCAGCCTATGAAAACATTAGCATAAAAATGTTCTAATGCACGAGGAAAACAAACTGAACAAAAGCTTAAATCGTATATAATTCAATGGAAAATCAAACACGGCGTATCGAATGAGCGCCGAGCGGCGGCGTCGCTTCATACGTTTTTCCCTATTTACTGCGATATTCAAAAGCGTTGAATGGATTTCGATTGTACTTAAATCACGGGAAGAGCAATCCATTGTGGAAATCAACAGCGTAACCAATTCATTTAGCCTCGCCTCGGCTGTTGTATTGAGCCAGACAGATGGCGCGGTACCGAGACGTCCGTGCCCCGGACCGGAGAATTAATTAACCACTTATATCCTGAATGGTATAATGCCTTTCTACTAGATTGGGGATTTCCGTAAACTTCGCTCGCAAGTTTTGATAAAGATAGTGCTTGTCAGTTGCTGGCGACAATTAAGCTTCGCTTTGATTTACTCTTTACATAACCTTTTTTGAAGTACAATTGTACATTAAAATCAAATGTAAACCAGTACTAGGACCACATGACTCAAAGAAGCATGCATACTCAGAACAAATCATAAACGACATATTTACGCATATTTTTAAAACAAATCCTTATCTGACATTACGTCTTTTTGTCAAAGAATAAGAGAAAAATGAAAGAATTGTCATTTTTAAGATAATAAAATATATTGAATTTTAGATTCACTACGAGAACTAGTTGAAATAACACTGAGTAGACAAGTTCATGACCGCTTCCATTCATCGATACATGCCGTATTTGCTTGTGCATAGAAAGATAGCCATCTATGAGTCTACATTGATACGTTTGCTAAAAGAAAACATGGGTAGAGAATGTATAAAAGGAATATTATTATTTGAAGTTTATAAAAGAATATTAAAAGTACAATATCAAATATTAGACATCGTTCCACAAGAGATAAAAGACAAAAGGAGAGAAAAAGAAGAGAGATAAAAGATAGAACATTATCAAAGAATAATTTTTAAATATTTTCTCTAGAACAAACAAAAAAAAAACACAAAAGTATATTTCAGTAAAATCAAAAAAAATAAAATTTTGTGAATTAAAACATACTCCAAAAAAGTGAAATGAAAATGAAAATGGTATTTCACAATCACTGATGTAAAACTATGTTAGAGTAATATATTATGTCAGAGTAAACAAATTCTTAACATCACTAAACGTAAACAAACGAAAGCTTAGAAAAAAATGCCTGTTATAGCATGTATTTAAATCAGACAGCGTCGCATCCCAATACGTCAACCGCACCAAATATTAAACAAAGCAATGCGTATTCGTATTTGGCGAGGCGTATTTCAGCGCGTGTCGCGTCGCAGCCACTGTCAAGCGGTCGGCAAAAAGGCGCAAAGGGCGAGCAAAACCGCACGGCGCGCCGCTACCATTTTGTATTGTCACAGAAGAATGTTAAACAAAAACGGCGGAGCCAACGTGATAAATAGTTGAAATGTCTCGACTCGTTAGGCCGGCGCACTTTACATGTGGGAGGGCGAATGAGATGTATATGTGCGACTGATTTATCAAAACATCGTTAACGTCTGCCCAACTATTTAGACTATTTACATCGTGTACTTACACTACACAATCATAATATATCATTTATATAGGACGATAACATTTTTAGTACGGCCACTTTGTTAGTAAGAATTAATCTGTTTAAAACCAAAGTTGATATTTTTACGAACTACCCTCTAGACAAATTTTGTCTACATTGACACTGTACTGCTGACGTAATGTAATATTGATTTAGAAAATTCTAATATATGTGCACTAGTTGTAATTAGAAAAAATCCGCAATATAAAATGGATATATACGAGTTGTTTTGTTTTTCTTTACGTACCAAACACAACCCGTAATTACAAAACTGGATTGTAGTAAACACCACTAAGAACTTGATTGAAAACAATTAATGTACCTACGTATTAGTGCTCACTTTGCATAAATAAATGTTAATATTCCATATAGAAGAACATTATAATCAATTCCAATTCAATAGAATGGCGCCAATTTGTTTATTTATTATTTATATTTATCCTATAAATACTAACTATAAACTACTACTAAATATAAACCCTATAATTTACTCAAACTACCTAAACACACATAGGGCTACTTGGTACATAATAACATTGCATAAAACCAAGGAAGATTATTATTATTAGACGACCGCTTGGCGCAGTGGTAATACAACTGCTTTCTGCGCGAAGGATCGTGGGTTCGATTCTCACACCGGAAAATATATTTGTAATTTACATTTGTATTTTTCTGGGGTCTGGGTGTTGCTATGTATTGTATGTATGTATTTACAAAAGAAAAGTATGTATATGTAATTTATTCCGTTATCTAGTTGCTATAACACAAGTTTCGGCTTAGCTTGGAACTAGATGGCGCTGTGTATAAATGTCCTGAAATATTTATTTATTATTATTATTATTTATTTATTTTAGTCTCCTTTTAAATTAAACGGTATAAATTGTGAAATATATATAATATAAATTAAGTTCGCAGTAATTAGTAAACAATGCAAAAACCCTTTACGTAACCCAGCACACAATTGATTGTATAATGTACTTGGGTAGTATTTTGCAATTTGTAAAGCCGGCTACATTTGTAGATCCATATCGGCCGTAGATTGGTAGCTCACCGCTCACGCGAGCCACATACTTATTCGAGCAATTTCGAAAACAACCAGACCTCCAGCCCTTCCTGAATAAATAGTAAATACACACTAACTCATTTTCCTCGTTTTTCCACCTGGCGAGGGCATTATACCGAACAATATCATTGATTTGCGTCGTTTGCGAGAGGGAAACATTCGCGTCACGTTCCCAATAAGAAAATAATTTCGTTTAGTTTTAATATATGTTTTTGCAGCAGCCGCCATTATGTCACTACTTTACAGCTTACTTTTACGACTACTGCTTTTATTGGAGAACGTTTGCGGTTTATTGTCCTATAGATATCAATATACGAGTTAATACTCTGAACAGAATGCTTAGGAATGATTAGTGATACGAACCTTTGTTCGTTAATGCTACAACTACCACCATACGTATCTATCACAACACACATGATAGAACGAGTCGCAGTAACGCGCGCAGGTTTCAGCACAAAAGGAGATCGCTTTACCCGAGCGCCTCCCGGTCCCTATATCTACGAAATGGCATTAACGCCCAAAACGTCATGTTCACGTTCGAATCCAAACAACGGTCGTAATTAATGTTTGTATAGAGCTAGACAATACGTCAGCGAACTGGACCATTAGCTGCACAATTAGTGCAATTGTCGTTAATTTATTGTTGTGCCGCGTCAAAGGCAAGCGAGGAAATGGCTGAGCTAAATCATTCATCGCTTACCCACCAGCCGATTCCGATTGTCATGACTCGAATACTAATCGATAGGACAGGAAGCGTCCTATTTTCACACAGTGAGAAAATACCCGCTTTTACGAATGAAAATTTAGCAGAGCTAGCGGATTTTCACAAATTAAAATTTCGCGAGAAGTAGCCGTAGAAAATGTTTCTGTTATTTAACTTTGTAAAAATTTTCTGTTATCACTTTTGCGCTGTTTACAAATTAATGTTCAAAATGAAAGAGCTTTAAGAAGCCTACTACAACTGTACTTGCTTTTGCGCTAATAAAATAACAAAGACATTGTCAAGGCTATCCATTGCAAGATCGTTTTATTGCTCTAACAAAAATATATTTTCAGCTGAAATTGAAACGAGTACGAAGCGAGTATAAACATTTATTTTAATTTGTCAAATGGGAGACGTCTCAACCGAGACAATTAATGTAGGAATTCAAGTAATTTCACCCGGACAACGCTTTACAAGTGGCCATCTCGCGCGATCCGTCAAGGGTGGAACATTACCTGTCACGCCTTAAATCTTCACTAAACACCGAGCCGCAGCGATATTTCAATCAATTAAACTAATGTTTTGGAATAACTTTCGCTTTAGAATATCCAATAAGTTTCATAGCTCTCGCGATGCGAGGTTATCCACACAGTTTAAGTATCTTTGCAAGTAATTTAGTGCGATCCGCTGCAATCGATATAAATTCTGCTTTTGTAGAAAATTAATTGCTACTGACGTATCCAGCTGCTAAAAAACTAAGCCGAGATATAAGCAAAAAAGTCTAGAAAGACTTAATTACATTTGAATAACGAAAATAACTGTACCAGAGGCTGTTCGAAGCTTTATCGCGCTCAGTCTATTTATAAATGGAGCGAATATTTAGCTTAACTTATATTGAACGAATGAAACTATTAATTTTTTTTTTTTTATGCGGTGAAGTAGGGAGACGAACTGGACGTACTCCAGATGTTAAGAGAAACGCCAGCCCATGACCAGTGCAGTGCTACCCGGAACTTTGCTAATCAAACAATGTCATTAAAAATATAATTTATATAAACCAGCTTAACAAAATGTGCCTTTAATGAATACAAATTATATTATAGCATTTTTATGCAAAATGAAAACCTCATTAAGCTCGAACCGTATTTCCAAAAAGCGATAAATAATTTAAAGCTACGACTTACGAACAAAATAAATATGAGATGGCCATTCAATCATCACCTGTCTTCATAATGAATAAAAAAAAAGTTAATTAAACGAGTGCCGTTACCACGCAAAGGTCCGTGCCTCGCTTAATGAAAAAATGTTTCTTTTATTTTCATCACGACTTGCGATAGCGTTCATTTTCGTTCTATGCTCATTAATGGATTGAAAATTACAAATGCAAACAATTCATTAAGATTTAATAGATTCTTTACGTTTGACGTTATATCTCATTAACGATATTATTATTGCGACTTCATGTGACTTAAGCTGGCTTCGTAAATTTTTTTACAAATTTGAAAACGACTCGTTATGAACTATTAAATAGACAAATTATTTATATTGGAAATTGTATTAATAGTGGCTATATAAAAAATAATCATAATTATAATATTTCAAGGGTTCTGAGTTCTTTTATTTTTCTATTAATAAAATAATACATGTATACATTCTTAATGCCAGTCCAAAATCAAAATCATTGCCAAATTTGTAACATGCACAAGTTAATAAAAAAAAATAATGAATCGTTTACAGGGTCCATGTAAAGAACTTTTTATTCAACTACCCTCTACTAAATATTTATTGTTTTATTCTAACCTCATCAACGTGGAAGCAACGTGGAGCATTTGTGGAAGTCTGAAAGTAGTCTAGTAGTCCAAAAAAAAAATTTAAAAGCCCAGGTATAGATCAAAGGTGTCCATCTTCTAGTCAGTTCATGTCTGTTCAGATAATGATGTGGTCGTCATTCAATGACGCTAACTATAACTAATGGCGTCTATTTATCATTGCGTATAATGTCATTTGTAACTCCGCGAACCTAGCGTGGGATATTCATTATGCAAAATTGATCTTTACGTCATATTCCCTGTAAGTTTATCTGTCGCATTTGTCTTGGCTTAATATTGGGTCTTATTCGTTAAGAAGCGTTAAATAAAAATCCAACGGTGGTGCTTTTATGTGTTTCTAAATGTTTTCCAACGTCGAATATTGAAAATGCTACACTGCTCCTTTAAAAGCGTCGTGTTTTGAAAACGCTATGCTGTGAAAATATGTATAAAGAAAAACAGGATTCCTGCTGTTCTCTATTAGGTATCGCTAAATGTCTACTAATAATTTCCATTATTAATATACATTTAGCATTCTACATTTAAGACTAAACCTTTCAAATATTTTATTAAATTAAATGAAAGTCATCCAAGTTTATTTCCAAATCCTGAAAAAGTACCTCCTAAGCTTGTTGCGACCCATGCGCCGAATTAAAAACAAAAGTAAAGGATTTAATCGGCGCTCCGTTTTAATAGGATTTTCCCTATGTCAAAGTTAACGGGAACCCTGGATTATACTTTATAAATCATTCAATTTTATCTCAACTTCTGCTTAGCCATTATTTTTTTAATCTTCTCTTTTTTGTATCCTTTTAATGTTTAATCTTTATATTTAAAAATACTGCAATATTTTAAAAAGGATTTTTCAGTAATAATTAATTATTTTATTTGAAAACTATTCGCCGGTGTTGCGTGTTCTTAGCACATACGACAGTGTAATGTTTAACAAAAGCATTTATTATTTAGCTAGGTATTATGTTTAAATAAAAAAAAACTGTTTATATTCCGACCCTAAAACTAGTGATTAACAATTTTATTAATCTGTGTACGTCTACACAGCTTTCGTTATATGATATTAATATTTAAAAATCGAATGCACGTTAAAAACAAAAACCTTAACCGTTCCGATTTCAAAGTCCAAGAACAATCACTCGTAGGCGCCCAATAAACTGTTCCTCTACACGCTATATATAATGGAATATATTAATAAAAACACCGTTACACGTTCGCGGCATCGGTCGATATAAACGGCAGGAAGTTTCGTACCGTCAATAGCGTCGCAATGAGCCCTTACAATAAGCGCGATCGCTCCCGCTTCCGCCTCCAAACAATCACACGTCACTACAACTTACACTTTATTGTTCATACTCACGAATGCCTATTCTTTATGTACCAACGTTGAAAACGTCTCGCAAAACGGCCTACATTTCACCAATATATATTTTAACGTCCGCGTCAGCCGTAACTGCGGTGTGGATTTTCCGCTTTTATATTGTTGTTGGAATCTACATGCAACTTCATAGTTTTTGTTTTTGTTAGATATGTGTGTATACGTGTGTGCTTTTAATATACAGTAAAATCTTTATATATGGATTTTGAAGGTGGTCAAAAAAGTAAATAATATAGTTTCCGCCATTAATCACTTTGTTAGTTAATTAAACATTCCACAAAACTAGCTCGCATTCAGATGCCCAAATAAAAAATAAATAAACGAAGAACAAACATACATTATAAAAAGTTATTTACATAAATAAGATTATCCACTTAATTTTAATATGTCAGCCAGACTAATTGTAATGTCATTTTAATCTACCTATAGATAAAATTTTATTGAACTATTAAATATATTTAGTAGTGAATATAATTAATATTTATAACGAAGCTAATCCTTTAAGACGGACGTATAGCTATGAACTAAGTACATACGACAAATTCTATAAATACGGAACAATAGATAGATCGATCACTGTAGAGCACCGAGCAAATGCACCGATACGAATGTCACATAATTCCGGCCGGGTTACATCACCGCGACAGGCGAACAATATCTTTATTAGTTTGATAAACAAGAAACTAGACTATGTAGCGAATTAATCGGGCGACGACCTCGGGCGCCGGTCAATCTAATCATTGTATTTGTAATTAATCGTATGGAAAAAAATTTACGAATCACTCCTTTCATTTACTAGGAATTGTATAATGCATGAGCTATTTCGTAGTTTCTTTACATACAATCGTTACGTAATTTTGTTATATATTTTTCTAGCCGCTCCACGCGGTTTTACATTTTGCATTATACACATAAATCTTCCTTCTTAATCACTGTATCGGTTAAGAAAAATCGCATGAAAATAGGTTTTTTTTTATATATATAATAGGGGGCTAACGAGCAAGCGCGTCACCTGATGTTAAGTGAACAGCGCCGCCCATGAGCACTCGCGTTGTCACGAGTGTGTTGTCGGCCTTTTAAGGATAGGTACGCTCTTTAGGTTTAGGTTACGTAGTTTTGAAGATTTAAGCATACATAAGGACGTATAGAAGAAAGCGACTTTGTTTTATACTATGTAATGATTCGTCGTAGTTTCTTAACATACATATATACCAATGTATCATATATAACATCAATATGTTAAACGTCTACTTTTGTATGAAAAAACATTTTATTGGTGGAATACAACCTGTAATTTGGCACTTACTAATGCTATGATTATGACGTCTTGTTACGACATTTATTTATAAAAATTGTTTGTAATTTAATGTTTTAATGTTATTTATACATGTACTTTTATAGCCGACTGTATTTAGGAAACGTAACATTTTCCGATTTAGGTCATAGTTTATATTGGATCTACTTATAATATATACAAAACTTAAACATCGATGTTTAAAGAAAGACCTTCGACCATTTACTTAAAATTCACAGAAGAAGTAGAAAAGAAAAAGTTCCTATTGTTATTAATCTATAAGGCTATCAATTTGTGTGAGTCATTATGTGTAACGTTGACTCAAACGTTTTGTTCCTTGCTATAGCTACATACATAATTAGTCGGTATAAAATTCATTACGTGTATCGATTTTCGATTGTCTTTTGATTATAACATATGTACAGTTTATTTTTTTTTTGCGTTTTCTTGCGCACTACTATATTACGAACTATCCTCGCTAACATATAAGGGATCAATAAAAAAAATACCCGTTATAAAACTCCTTTTAACTTAATCATGACTTTAAAATCCACCTAAACGTCACATAACGCTAAATAAAAGTAAAGGGGTTCAGAAAAACGTTACGGTTGGTGACAAAGGGGAAAGAGAGGTTTAAAATTTTCAAAAATTGTTTTACGTAATTCTTGAACGCATCTTATATGTAGGAATAAGAAAATTAAAAGTCTTATATAAGCTGATAAAACAATCAGCTCAGATAGCAGCACGGTGGTCTTCGATAAGAAAAGCATTAACATGGCACAGTTCACATTATCATCATCTTTGTTTTGATTTTTACTTCTCTTTACACGTTATCTTTCACGAAGTTTTATAACAGCATTTAGTATAAAGTTACTAAATTGAATAAATAACGAACGTCTACACAAGCTCAATGAGAATTTAATAACACTATAATTTTAAGGAAAAAAACAACAGATTTCGCGCCCATATATAATTAATTACAATACACGAGGTATTCAATGAGACCGTACTGTAAGCATCGTCTTGCAAAAAAATTAGTTTACGCAGTCAACATTTCGAAGATAAACTTCTACAATACAGCCAATAAATATAGTCAAATAATAACCCCCTCCTTTTTGAGGTCTGTTGTTGAATAAATATTCTAAAACTGAGTCAGTGAAATATTGTGTGAACGTCATAATAAACGCTTTTCACGTGTAACGCGGGCATTTGACTCCATGTTCGTGGATAAGCCGCTAATCGTTCCATAATCCATGTGGTTTACTGAACACGTGTGTAAATCATTTGATAAATTGTGCTCACATAGATGCTTTGTTGAAAAATATCTACAACGCTTTATAAATCTTACATTTTTCTATACTAATATCGAATATAGAAAATAGTGTTTCTTCTCGAATCGAATCATTATGATAAGATTTTTTATTAATCAAAGCTCTGAAAACTACTTGCTATTTGAAGTTATTATAGTTTGTATATAAATATCTATATTACTAATAACGTCAGTTTAATCTCCGGATATAATATTTTGACAGCCTAGACTACTTAGCTAATAGCTAGGTACACACATATTTCAAACGAAAAAATATAATCTACTAAATTTTATTTAGCGAATAGCGTTACCAGAAACCCATCGTAACATTCGTCAATATAGCTCTTTAGTCTAAAAATAAGAAGACGATTATCACCCCATCGAAGGGAGCGCAATCACCCTTGTTTGAGTATAAGTAATGGCTTCTGACGCCAACACTGGAAAGCGACAGATAATTTCACGTAATTTACGATTTGACGATAATCGTACAAGGGCTTAGATCTTTCAACTGTAATTCTTGTAGCTATAACGACACTTATTACTATACGATTTTTTGGTTTGACCAATAAAAATATAAACTAAAAGAACTGTATAATTTTCTTGCTAGCGTTCTTTAAATCTATCTTAATTATATACATAATACCTATCTACGAAAACTAAGACTAATCATTATTCAAAAATAAAATAATTCACAATGTATCGTCTACATTTAAACCTCAATATTTGAAACGGTTATAAATAACAATCATGATCCAGTTTCTACTAAATATTAATTGGAACAAAATCTAGCCGTATTGGAGAGCCACTTAAAAAGAGAGATAAAAATTGACCTTTCATGAAGCATAAATCCAAATGCCAATGTTCTACTGCGAATCGTCAAAGTTCGCCACTATTCAAATAAATTTGCGCAAGTCCATAATTTTATTCGGGCTTCTGGCTTGTGATTTAAGAACTTGAAACTCGTTAGAACTGCATGATGCTGCGGCTAAGTTAGATTAAGTACGGTTTCAGCCAGACGGGGACACTAGACTGATGCATTTTGTTATGCTTACCTGGCTATATGTAAAGTAAACCGACTATATAATATCGGTAGATATCAATTTACAGGTGACTAGTTTTCAGACACTATTTAGAACCGTATATAAAATAGAACTAACAACATTACAATAGTCGCTAGAGAGAGAGTCGTGTACACAAAAAGTATGTAAAAAAATAATTAAAATAATGTTTTTTTACTGACGATAGATAATAATTAATCAGAGTCTTACAACACTCGACCGTCGGTTGAGATTATATCTTAACATCTACAACAAGGCGTGTAAAACGGCTATGTACGTTTTAGACGACCGTTAATTGGAGCCTTAAAACTGGCATTGACAATATACAATAGGTTATATCGTCTTAAGTAATATTGTACAAGTCATCCATGTCATCGGATAGCAAGCCATTATTTCATTTATTTCATAAGCCACAACACCGACATTCGCTTGAATTGTTTAACGGTGACCGTTTTGGTAGTATGAATTCTCAAATAAGGGGTAAGTAGACCGCCCGATGTGCGCCTCCTTGGGAGGTCCATTAATTATACACAGTACAAATTAATAGTTCACAAGACCAACGCTTTCACCGTGAGAAGCTTAAGCTTAAATACTGTAACTCATCATTGAAAACAGGTATACGATGAAATAATATCTTCGAGTTTAGTATCTACTTAATAATTTATTACCGATTCACAGCACGCATCGGTAATCAACGATAGCACCCTATGGAATTATAAATTGGCGACGTTACAAAATATTGTAATGGCACCATTTATAGTCGAATCGACGCTATTGTCCATAGGCTATAATGGTACCCATTTTACACATTCAATCTTGTTGTTTCAATATCCCGTAGCTGTTAAAACCGAATTTTCTATAGAGACAATACGACATTATCAATAGGATTGTGATGTTCTTTTCAAACTGTATAGCGTATTCATTCGAAACGATGGATGTATGTAAATATTTAATATACTGAATAAAATCATTGTGACAAGAATTTGAATGGCTCGTTATGTTGACTCTAGACGCATCCCTTCTGGCAATATAAATGATGACCCCTTTGTACATTCTGTCGACAGATATATCGAACAAATATGTATCGCCAGGGAAGGATACTTTATGAGCCTCGTGCTCGAACAAACGACTCATTGAAATAATCTTCTAATGTATGCATCGTATTCTTAAAATAGTACTAACGAAATAACAATAGGTGTTTGTAATAGACAAATATTATTGTTAACAAAGGATACTAAACTAAAAACCCTAAACAAATGGCATCACGTTAAACCTTTGTCAAATATTGGACTATAGCAAGTCCTTTTGCATGAAGGATATCATTAATCATATTACGCTTTAACTTCATAACACAAAGTAAATTATCATTTTGGGTACTCGTACTTCCCAAATTACATTTTAATGGTCTCAATGGCGGCTTAAACAAAGTTCATTTAGAAGCTTACGTTTATAGTACACTTATATGCGAGAATGGCTATGAGAACATACGTATGAGTACTGTATGATTTAATCACAAAGACTTCAGCGTTATAGTGTTAAAACGCGATAAATGCCTGTGGGAAATTATATAAATGTTACATGAATATGTTATAAACGTGTTTTCTGTATTTCTGGCGAGCACGCGGGGCCGAGCCGTTGTTAATTTAATGTGAAATCCTCGGAGGCCGGAAGTGCGATAAACACAAAAAGGTCCGTGATTTGTTACCTTCCAGACAAACAAATTGAAAATTCTAGTCGTCTATCCCAACCGAAAATTCGTTTTCAATTAGGTATTCACTGCGCGTGTAATGGAATGGTCGTATAATCTCCAAGGGCGGTGAACAATAGTCTGGAGAGGTGATTTGCATGGTTAGTGTACTAACTACTCATATTCGGCACATTTGCATGCCCAAATCGAGCCGATTCGTCGTCTCGTCGGAGGGCGCAGCCAAGACGCCGCTGATGTAATCACGACCGACACTTCAAACAATGATTATTCAAATTTAAATTTCGAACTTCCAAATTACAACTTGACATGAATTTATGGCCGTTAAACATGGTTACAGTCCTTCACAACCCCACGTAGAAGATTAATATGAGACACGTGTTGCGGTTTAAACGTATTGTGCTACCCGAGGAGTTGACAAAAAACGTTCATGAAGCACTGTGAGAATTGAATGAAGATGTTTTTAGTCGTGTTATAATTATGTTTCGTGTGAATTCTTATTTACGTCATACAAAATGTACTCACTTCCAGCCGGTGGAGTATCGCGAAAACAGCCATATTTCGTTGCTGTGCGGTCGAAAACAATGGCAGCGTTTTCGAGCTCGTTGACAGTTACACGGCCTCTGCAAAGGAAAAAGCTATGAAACACTTTCGAAGCTCGACCTTTTTAATGTGTGCCAAAAAATCACCAACAAATAAAAAATAAAGGTCTTGAAAATGTGAAAGTGCCGGTATCCCTTAGGCTTTAGGCACGTTCTTTTAGGTGTAAAAATATCACGATCCTTTAAAATTAATAACTTTCGTTACATTATAAGCAACTCTATTAGTTTTTACATCAATTTACAAGCACGGTCTACCGGCTACCGTTGATAACAGATTTGAGCGATAACTTTAAACCGTTTCGAGCTGGCTAAAATATTTAGTCGACAACATTAAATCACAAAATCCAATCACACACATGCGATTTAAAATTCAAAACAGTTCCATTTCCCAGCGGGCGGCGGCAGCGAGGAAATTAGTAGTGAAATCGGTTTGCGGGGAAAGGATGTCCGCGGACAAAGGGAAGAGATGCTGCGAAGATTAAAACGAACAACTATCAGGAAATTTAACATCCCCTACACAATCGATTTTTATTCAATTTCCATATAAATCAGTATAAGAGCATTTTGCGCAAGTGTGCGATGGCATCCGGTAAAAATCTGCTCTATATGAAATTGAATTTTAATTTTCAATAATAACTTTTCCATACTGAAAAGTGAACACTGATGCTTGACTCTGTTTAATTATATTTCTAACCTACGTTTAATAGTACCAGAGCTAAAGACATTACTGTTTGCTATGAATAAAAACATCATCAAATAATTCTCTGGGCCGATATAAGAGCCCATTGAAAACTGGACCACAGTTAATCGAATTAGGCTGAAGAAAAAGTTCCGCAATTTTGCAATAAAACCCGTTTATTGGTCTCGAGAAGCTCTTGAGAGCTCCAAGTAAGTAATCATGCTAATAAGACGTGTTGTGAGCATTATCGTAAGTCCCTATTTCCGCAGCAATTGTCACGAGATGGATACATAAAGCAGATATCTTGTTACAGACGTACTACGTCAGTACAAGCTACTGTAGGCGTAATCATTATTATGAGAGATAATTTGGATGGAGCAGTATTATTCAGTAAAATAATATTACTATTATATTAAGCTAGATACCTTACGACTCAAATTCAAATTTATGTAAAACAAATTTTAGTTTCAATAACTTGTACGTGTAATTAACGAAATTATTAACTTATTTATGTCATTTCAATTTATATTAAATCATAGGATATGATTTAATTTGTAACTGGCGGTTCTAACGACAGTTAATAAGCGTTATTTATAAAGTCCCCAAATATTCAGTAAACAGCAATTTTCTTGTACGACTTATAAGACCCAACTGAGTCCTACCACGTAACAATAATAAAAAGCGTGAACATACCAAGGGTTCGCATTAAATAGCTTCTGAAGAGCACTCTTGTTCGAGTATGGAGGCATTATGTGCCATAACGCGAGCAATATTTGAGGTTTCGTATAAACTGAATGTGCCAACAATAGACACGAGACATTGTTTTGCTAAGAAACAAAACGCAACGCCGTTAAGTGGGCCAGACTAGCACATGAATACAAACGAAATTAAACTTGGGTCAGATGTTTACCCTCGCAAATAAAACCTTTGTATTACTACAAAGATTACAAGGCATTCGTGCGTTGTGGTAAAGATCTGGCAGTCTGTGTTACAAGTTTATTGTGTTCGATATTGTTTGATTAAGAAAATAATATCAACAAAGAAAATCAACCCCCAAAAGGTTGCGCTAGGTGTTGAAACTTTTTATAATTTATCACGGCCAAACCACTGAACCGATTATAATGAAATTTGGTACACAGATGGTCTAGAGCCTGAGATAAAACAAAGGCTACTTTTTAACTGGAAAAAATGGTTATAAAGGGGGAAGTCAAAGTTTATATGAAAGTCCATGCGGACGGAGTCGCGGGCAACAGCTAGTAATATATTAAACAGATTAACACTTATTATTACATGAAACACTAAATATAGAATAAAATTATTGATTAGTAGACAATATAAAATAGAAGCAAGAAATAATAAACATATAAATAGAATGATAACTGAAAAAGGAAATAAACATTTTCTTGAAGACTTAACCACCAAGACCTAAGTGTTTGTGGAAAATTTTAAGTTCTTATTGGTACCTAAAGAGGTTATTAGAAAAAAGTCAGTAAAAATGAACTACATCGTATTATTCCGCAAAGCGTTCCTTTGGATCTTTTCTTTCTCCGAATTGACACTTAGCTGTGAAGTCATGGCCCTTTAAGTATATTGAATACTATAATTTAATTGATTTCCCTTTACCCACTAAAAGATTCAAATTAATATATTTAGTTGGAATGATATGAACATTATCTGACATAGTGATCTATCAACGCACAGCCCAAACCACTGGACGGATCGGGCTGAAATTTGCAGTGCATGTAGATGTTATGACGTAGGTATCCGCTAAGAAAGGTATTCCCGAAATTCCCGCGGGAACGGGAATTAGCGGGAAAAATCTTTTGTATGAAAAATCTAAACCGCTTAAGTTAGACGCTTGAAATTTGGCATGCAAATACCTTAGGAAACTTAAAGGTTAGTTGCAACAGGATATTGTAAAATTCCCACGGGAACGGGAGTTAGTGGGAAAAACATTTGTATAAAAAAGTATTATAAGGGAGGGAAGGGGGGTCAAAGCAAAAATGAAATTCCACGCGGACGGAGTCGCGAGCAACAGCTAGTTAATATATAAAGTAGGATTGATATCTTACCTAAAAGGTATGTTTAATTCGTACACACCAAAGTTAACTAGACACGGACAAATAGCTCCCCCAACAGTTTTTACTTCATCATTCCATACCTCAGAACCTTATTTCTGTCGTATATATCTATATACGTGTACACTTGCTCCGCTGCCTATTTCAGAAGATACATCGCAAGCAATAAATATGACGGGCACATAAATATTCTCAGTAGGTATCACACTCGGATACTTCTCCATCACACATCTTATCAGCGCAAACACTGCACCTGAGCTGATTGTAAATCAGTAAACAAAAATGTTACCCGTGGGTAAAACAAGATAACAATGGGGGATCTTTGCATTTAAAACACTGCCATGTCTGCGGTATTCTTTATCTCCTACATCTATACCATTGTTATAGACAGCGTTTTAATGCTATTTCTTTACTTCTTATTGCTGTTCGACAAATGGATTGCAAATTTTGTACTTAACTCAAGCTCTTAGATACCTCAAATAAAACAACTGATTACTCAATAATATTATATAGTAAGAAAATTTTGTATGCACTTGCATTTTTGTTAAATAAGCCTTTCCAAGCTACAATGAAATCCGTTTTTTTGGCATGCAAAATATCGTAGCATACTAGTGTCTAGACTAGATGGGGGCATTTTAATTTTTTAGCTAGAAGAACATACGTGTCTCGCACATGAAGGGGGCATTAACATTCAAATCTTAGTGTTCCTAGGAATCGAAACAAAAGCGCCGTCGGTCTACTCCAACAAATTTACATAGAACATCTGAGTTGCACAACTCGAGGAATATTGAACTGTCGATGTCTTCGGCGTTACTTTACATAAATTTGAATACTAGTTTTTTCTAAGAATTATAGGTATGGATATTATAATATATCACTTCGAAGGAAGGTATAGTTTTATGATTGAACTATGTTACTCTTAGTTTTCTTGCCAAATATTTCTCACAAATCACAAAAGCTTACGGAATTTAATTTCATGGTCCAACTCGAACTGAAAATCAGACGGCGTTATTATGCTGTTCCAAAAACCATTCATGTGTCGAGATAGAAAATTGTACGTATAGGTCTATGCAGAGCTCTGAGCTAAATTGCCAAAAAAAAGTTAAAACGAGGAGCTGAAAATCGAAAATTTGGCTACAATTGAACCCGGCATTTTCTCTGTAATTGCGGATTCGAGTGTATAGCTAAGTTGGAAATAGCAGCCCATTGGCCGAAACTGGATACGTTAAAATATTTACCCTGCGGTGAAAACATGCCCTCGTCCCGAATAACGCGGAACTAATACGTTAAATAAGCGAGGTGTGAAAACGCTTATATAGTTACGGTCAGGTTTAAATAGGTCAATTTGTTTACTTCCTATCGATGTAAATATAGTTATGTATAGCAACAGTAACGTTGCAAAGCAATACATTCTAAGTGTTTAACTGTATGTTATTTGGAAGGTGAAATATACATTAACTTGTTACAAATCGTCTCAATATAACCTTTTATGTAAAACGAATTATTAAAAGAAAGAAATAAAATAAGACATCAAAATGCCGCGCCCATCTCGTTAGCATCAATCTAAATGACATCTTTTAAAAACATATTTTCTTTTATTTTTATGATGAGCTTGGGATTGTTATCCAAATTATTAAGAGATTTAAAATATTGGACATAAAATTAATCACCTCGTTTCAATTATTATGTTATCCAAGAAATGTTTGAATTTATTGAATTTATCATCATCAAAATCAATAAAATTCTAACTACATCGATAATGTAAGGCTAAGTCTAGACTATAGGATTCCCGTTACAGACCTAAGCTTTATCCTAAGACAATGACCATAAATACACATAAGCATTATTCGCGCATTGACCTGTGAACTTCTGATCTCAAATCCGGTGGTATGTTTACTTTAAGAAAGACAATTAATTTACTGATATAATTCAATTAACAGATACTTCTGTCTAAATATTATCATGCGACAACAAATACATTATACATAATATTATGATAACAGTTTTAGACAATACAGTGCTTTTTGTTCCACAATCTCCGACAAACAGAGCCGCTTTAGCTTAGCAATGAATACGCAGTACATTACAAAGCCATCCTTATTATTGAGATAACATTAATGGTAACTACTCATTTGAGTTGGGAAATCTTTTTTTATACAAACAGTAAGTGACACATATCAATTGAACAGAAGCATAGAATTAATTTCGATTTTAAAGAACCTCTTTTTAAAACACTTTAATGACATGTTTTTAATATAATAGCATGTGTGGATATTAAAATATTTCTGCCGTTTATTCCTTGCCTAGTCACATATATGACCATTTATATTCTCATAAGTCAAATGCTATTCTTAGTATAAAATACTATTTTTATAATAATCTCGTCGAATGTTTAAACGTCTCAATCGAAAAAGGACAGCACAAAAATCGCATGACGATACATTTTCGTAGAAGAATAAAGCCATTTTCATTTCAGCAGTGTCATTGCACGCACGGCGTTAATCAAAGTCAACACCCAAATTGCTATAAGAGTTGGCCGCCAAGAAAATAGTCCGAATAAATTGGGATTGTCACAAAAATGTATCGTCATCATGGAATGGTTTCATCATTCATTAAGACTACCCTTTCGTCATTAATTATTACTATTATAGTCTAGTAATGAGCCTCATTTTATAAATACATTACATTCATAAAAATATAAAGACGTAAAATAAAATAGGTAGATATCGAATAAATTTTAGGACCTGTATAGTTTAAATTCAATTATTTTAAAGTAAGTCATCTCGTAAATTAACATTTTCTTTCAAGAACTTAGAACACTACACTTAAAGTTATGATGCTACGTTTAAAGAAAACTTTCGCTGTCTCTTAGTCCTGACTTTATATGTAGCTCGCGTCTTTTGCACATTTTTCATGAAAATATTTCACGTTAAATTTGATAGGGCAGAATTTACCTTCCGACACCTTTGATCCATCTTGATATGGGTTAAGGAGAGCATCACTATTATAACATGACAATGTAAGACTGTTATTAAGTACGAGTATGTCTTTTTTTCGTCTCCTTTTGATGGATTACAAGTGCCTTTATTGGTCAGTCGCATCACGTGATCACTTAATGTCAGTCTTTCGTAGGACATCGTAATTGGAAAATGATTCGGCGCATTCGAGATGGGGAGCATCAAACAATTTGGTACTTAGCTTCGTCACATGCATACAGCCGAAAACCTTGATATGTCTGGGCCTCTGCGTAATAATCAATATACCTACATATCATGAAAGTCCTTACACGAACATTCATAATAGTTTTCATTTGTCCGTTTCGACTCATTACTGTGTATGAATCTTTTTCACATTCACGTCCAATTAGTACAACACAGTTGCTAATACGAGTAATTATAAGGGAATGAATCGCTTCAAAATAACCACATAATAACTAGGCGCCAGCTAGGCGTCACTCAATCATCTGAATGGCATGCTCATTACCGAATTTACGATACAATTCACACACGTGGCTACCGGCAGCATAGCAACCGAATCTGTAGTAATTTACATCATGCTCTCTTGTTCCATACATCAGACTGATTGCGATCTTTATATGCGATATTGACGATGACAGGTTATGATTGTTTCTAAATGTTATCGTTAGTTATGATGGCTGTGCGTGTTGTGGTTCTAGACAGTTCTAATAACTGCTTAGCTGACAGCAAATAATACCTAACGCTTTGTTTGATTTGGTTTTCGAAGTAATGAGATCACAGACGAACTATAACCAGTTCTTTAGTTATTGGAAGCTTTGAAAGAATTGAACAATTATATACGACGTGTTTAAATATATTCCTTAAAATTCTTTGAACGGTTTTTTTGGCATGGCGTTCATTACTAAGAAAAGTATTCAATTGGCGATTCAATTTAAAAGGTCATAAACAGTGAGTCGGTGCACAAAAACGCTTTAAGGCTGTATCGATTATTGGAAACAGAATAATTAAGTGTTTGTTAATGAAATATTTTTTAGCAAAAGCAATAGATTACTAGACCAAGTAATAAATAATTATAATTGACGTCATAATTTTTTTTTTCATTCAACGAGGATAAAAAACAACCTAATATGTGTCCATCTTAAAATTATTCCATTAATTTTCAGCTTGAAAGAGTAAAATGCATTTACACATACATATAAACATTTCCGTTTATAATATAAGTAAGTATAGAGAAATTCAAAGAGGTATACACATAAACAGTATATTTCTTTGTCACGTTGAAGTTTTACAAAGTTCAATGACTCGTACTGGCGTATCGATTACAAAGGATTATTATTAAAGCTAATTCTAAGCTAACGAGATTAGTGCATAATGTTATTTATCCAGACATCGAAGCCTTAACGGTGCAATATATTTTTTAATCTTTTAATTTAGCTTTGCACAATACAATAGGTATGTTTAAGCGCCTTATCAAATGTAATAATATTGAATTCTAATTAGAACAGCATTGAAGTAACATTTTTCTACTCATATCCCTACTAATATTATAAACGCGAAAGTAACTCTGTCTGTCTGTCTGTCTGTTACGCTTTCACGCCAAAACTATTGAACTGATTGTAATGAAATTTGATACACAGATGGTCTAGAGCCTGAGATAAAACAAAGGCTACTTCTAAACTAGAAAAAAAGGGTTATAAGGGAAGAAGGTCAAAGTTATGAAAGTCCGCGTGAACGGAGTCGCCGGCAACAGTTAATATATTTATAAAATAAAGAACAATTCGACATTTTACTGTACCTTTAAGAGAGTAACAAGAATATGTCAGATTTTGTGCAAAAAATATAGTATAACTTAGGGCCACAAATTTGTCAAGAAACAAAGATAGTTTGTCGAGCGAACATTATAAAACAAAGGAACGTTTTGAATTTATTTAATCGCGATGAGGGTAGATAGCTGAAGAATTCTGCATAGATACTAGATAGGCAAATGAATGCTAATCGCAAATGTACCGTTGCCAAACTGCCAAAAGCCGAATGCGTTTAATTTATAGAACGACCTTTCATTTAAATGCATGAATTTTAAGTTTTAACCATAGCATTTGTTTATATTACGATTCAACTTTAAAAAATCCTACTAATGTTACTAAAACAAAATTTGCGCACAAAGTATTTGTTACTCATTAACGAAACAACTAGTTATTTTTTATATATAAGACGGGATTAACAAATAAGATATAGGGACACGAACGAGAAATTCGCAGGTAGGTAATATCGCGGAGAGCGAACCGGTGGTAAATTATTGTTTTGTAATAACATAACGATTTCAAAGTGTTACTATATATAGCCCAGCTGAATGTTAGAATTCGGCTTCGCTAGTCCTACCATATTTCATCCATACTAACTAATATTATAAATGCGAAAGTAACTCTGTCTGTCAGTCTGTCTTTCCATCACGCTAACACTACTGAACCAATTAGAACGAAATTTAGTACACAGATAGTCAAAAGCCTGGGAAAGGACATAGGCTAATTTTTTTTAAATCAACCCCCATAAGGTTGCGCGAGGGGTTGAAACTTGTTATAATTTTACGCTTTCACGGCCAAACCGCTGAACCGATTGTAATGAAATTTTGTACACAGATGGTCTAGAGCCTGAGATAAAACATAGGCTACTTTTAACTGGAGAAAAGGATAATAAGGGGGAGGGGTCAAAGTTTATATGAAAGTCCACGGACGGAGTCGCTTGCAACAGCTAGTCATACATAAACAGAACAAATATTCATTCATCATTCTGACAGATTATCATAATCATAAACAGTTCATTAAAATATGATTTAGGCGGTCTTAAAAATACTTAAGCGCTTACTATAAAAACGAATATGGAACCTTATACCTCTTCGTTGCAAAAAAACTGTAGTAATTTATGTAATCAATCTAAAGAGTAATTTTAAAATGTAGACTAAGCTTGACAAGAGCGGAGCTTAATCGATCACTCAGTCTCATAAAAACGCTTTTAAAAATGCTTCGACTATTAAACGCAGAGAGCTCTAATAGTACCCTACCTATACATCTAAACTAATATAGAATGTCTATTTAACTACAGGTTAGTTTAAAAACTGTTTCGTATAAAGGTATTATACCTACATTTATTTTAAACGACACGACGCTTAGAAACCTGATTACGATTTCGTGTGAAACCAAGAGACCGGGCAAATAAGTAAATAGATTTATAACAAGGCTAAATATATTTTCGGTATATTTAATTAACTCATAATTTCCTTGATAATATGCTGTAATGGATAAAGTATTGGAACGTTTTCTTAAGCCTCGTGGTTAGGTCGGCTTAAATGAAAACCGAGGACTACAGAATCGATCTTAGCTGGATACAAAAGAGGCTCGGATTAAAAGGGGATTGATTACTTATTTGTTCGTGTCTATAGAAAAGTCGAGTTAATTTTTTTTTCTAGTAAAATTTTGATAAAAGAGATATATAATCTTTCCTTTTTATGTATACTCTCTTAAATAAAAGATACTTAACACTTACAAAAAATGGTTTATATCCAAAAAAATTATTTTTATTAAAATTCTCCTTTGCGATATAATATCAAAGGAATCTCTTGTATTATGTTAGAAATATAATTCTTATCTTATAATTATAAAAATTTGGAACAACATTAAAATTATTTTAGGTATAAGTACTAACTAGTGTGTAAAAAATATAGGTAATATAGACTATATAAAGTATTAAAGAACTCACCTTCAAATCGAGATCCATAACTAGGTGCCGTCCAAACGACGTGCCTCCGGTCTTCTGTATGTGCAGGAAGACCATGACGTCATGGGCGTTGAGGTCGAACCTGAAGTCGTCGTGGAGCACTTCGTCGTACGAGAGGCCCGGCTGCACGATCGCGTCCGGCAGCGGCCGGCCCGGGGCCTCCGCGTACGAGAGCGCCAGAGACTCCGCCACCCTCTCCCGAGGGGACACCGCGCAGACCTGCAAGTCATTTGTTACTGTCATCGCTGTATCACCATTTATAAGGCCACATAATAGCGTGTGTCGTTTGAAAACGAACGTAACATGGATTTATGTTTATTTGTTTTTGGATTGTTATGATACGCTGGAAATATGCGCGCTTGTTAAATAACTCGTAGGTACAAATTCTACTAAATACTGTATTGAAAACGCCCATATAAAAAAGAGAATGTTTTGATAACTAGGGACATAAGAATTATTAAATTATGTTTAGATCTCTCTCTATATGAAAGAATCATCTGGAAACATATACCATATAAGAAATTGGCTGCATTACTATTAAATAGACATAATATAAATTTACCTATTATAATAACTATATTATGGACACTAGTTTATATCCAAATTTTAATTTTACAATAATGCATATAATTTTGTTAAATTTAAATTTGGTTATTTCACGTACGTGTTAGTAATTGCTACATAATTAAATTGAACTCAAAATGAGCTCATTACAATATACAAATGTACTAAAATTTCGTAATAACTGTAAACAATCAAATTTACGTTTGTAAACTAGATTAACGAAGCAATCGCATCGGGTTTTATTTGTAAATTGACAATTCATCAGTTCTAGTATTAAACAAACTATGTCGTAACTTTTAGGTGATTGATCGAGCCAATACTAATCTTAATAAAATTGCTGACTTATAAAAGCGTAAGCACTTAATTGTTTTGAAATGTTTGTTTTTCTTACTTTCTCAATCAGAATAATATTTAGTGCTTTAATATTAATTATAATTTATCTTATTCCAATATCTAGTTATCATAAATTTTTCAGCTTCAAAACTTTTGAGCAACAACGGGAACAACACGTTAGTGAAATACAGCGGAACTTATCTCGAAAATATACAACGGCAAGTTGAAATTTACGACATTCTTCCTAACACGATATTTCCTATCTTTTTACGATGCGAAGAAAATTAAAAAAGTTACGGGGCGAGGTTTATTTAACGTCCATAAACAAGCACAATTTGTCTATTAAACCGTAATAAAACTTGAGCTTGAACTCGCTGTATATTCATCTTCGCGAAACGCTAAACTCAGTGGGAGGTAAGAGGGTGACGAGATAAAATAGCGCCCTTGTTTGCTCGCCTAATGAAGTGGGCCGAGTGCCCTTCAAGCTTCAACCATTAACATAGTCACAATCAGCGCCCCCGGCCGCTACTAAACTTGCTCACATTAACACGCTGCCTTCGTATTTGGTAACGCCAAACAAATGTTAATTGAATACGCGGCGCGTGACTTTATTACTAATTTGTTGTCGTTCTTAGTGCACGAGGTCCCTCGAGATCGCTTCTATTTTAATTTCATTAAAATAAACTATTTAGAAGCAAGACGCGTTGAAAGCTTTGATATAAGGCAGATTTCCTTCATTTGTTGTGAGGCAACGAACAATACAATGAGTAATGCTTGCTACGGGGAAAATTTCGCATTAAGTTTTTTTTCCAAATTTTCTGCGCCTCAACCTCATCATAACTAAACAGCACGATCCAATCTCAAATAAATGCACCCTCAATGAAGTTCTCGCACTGTATGCTAAGCTTAGTTATTTTTTAATTAACAGAACAAGAAATCACACAGCCAGATCAGCTCTATGAGGTAGACGCCGTTGTCAAAGCGCAACGTAATTTGCATTTGAATGGATTAAAATCGATTACTAATTAAAGTAGCGAGTTCTATGTGTGAAGGCACATACACGATCGCTATCGTGTACGTATCGATACAGACGAGATACTACATCAGTGAATCGCTGCAAAAAACTGCCGTCGTTAACAACATATTAACAATTTTATAATGCATAGACTGGTACGTATTACGTACATTATGAATATCGAACAGGACAGAAAAATATCTTCCGCGTCGACAAATATCAATTACTTGGTCTTCATTTGCAATCCTGCTTGTGTTAATAGGCATTTTATTTACATCTATAAATAAACATGCTGCTTCATTACGTTTTAAAAATCGCTATCAAAAAGCAAACATCGGGCGCTTATTTTCATTTTGTTCAGATTGCTTAAGGCGATCCATTGAGTTAATTGAATACTTTCATCCCAATTTAGTTCGCACATCTACTTAGTTGGGAACAAAAACGGAGCGATCCCGATTCCCGACACTCATTCGCTTGGCGCAAACAATGTTCGCGAGCAGGTTCAATCAGATAAGTTTTACAAAACATCGATAATGTGCTGACCTGAAACTAATAACCGTTAAGCTGATATAATAACCGATAGCTTATCAGATAAATTTTCCGATAAACCGATGGCCAGGATAATGTAGTTCAGCTGTACGTCGGTACGTTTAACCTATAATTGTGTCAAACTTGTACATTCAATATTTTTACTCATATAGTATTAATTTAAAACATTAAAGTTCCCAAGGTTATTATATTATATTAAGTTTACTTTTTAATATAACGAAATGTTAGCTTTTTAATTGTAGTAATTTCTAAACCAATATTTAGTATACAAAACATGTCTTGCTACGTCTGTTTGTTCGTTCTGCTGAAACCCAAAATTTACTGGAGGGCTTTTTGAAAAGTATTGAATACGATACATACTCGGGGAATTAAATAATATTGTGTATCAAAAATTTTAATATACAATATTATTAGATTACACACTTACATTTCAGTTCGAATTTGGGCAAGCACTTCCATATTAATAATGGCTTTATTGAGTCCTAATTTTACAACCAAATAAAAATATAGTAATTTATAGTGTTACAGCTGTATATAATACATCTTGACCCAGTTTTCTTCACTCAATTTAATGGCGTTATAAAGTTCATCGCTTTACGCTTACGAAGGTCGCGACTTTCTCAAGGAAACTTAACTAAGCGAAAAATTATTTTCTTACACGAACGCTGGTTTGTTCGTCAGCTAAAATCTATATTCATGTGAAAATCGCTTACATGGAGAGTCTGTCAAAGTACGATCATTTTTTGCAACCGCAGTTTTAACTTGAGATACTTTTCCCTGCCAACCTTCGTAGGTACTCGTGTACAACAAATAAAAATAACAATACCTATCTTAGTTTTACGTATTTTTTACATAAATCACTAGAGATAACAATTGCTTGGTACATTAATATCGTAATCTTTGATACAATGTATCAGGCAAATTAATTATGATGACGGAACAATCAACGAAAGTGCCTGTGACCGCTGCTGTATGCGGTAAGACGGGACACAGTGGAATTTTGGTCGGTAGAAGTCTGACACAACCCATGGTCCTTTCCCTTAGGCCCATGACCCACTTAAAAGACATTTATGCAGTAACAATATAATGTTTATTTTCGGCAAAACACTCTTGACAACGCGAGTACTCATGGGCGGCACTGATCACTTTACATCAGTCACGCTCCTGCTCGTTTGAACTCTCTTATGCATAAAAAAAATACAAAAATACTTTTTAACACGATTTACATTAAAAGAAGCTACGAAAAATTTTACTATAAATAAAATAGGTTATTCTGTTTAGGTCTTTGGTCTTTCTATCAGGTTGTTCATTTAACAAAGAAGTCATCGCCGTTGTCATTATCAGTTTATCGCTGAAAAAAATGTTGATCTTACCTATTGTACGAAATTCCACTAAATACATACGATACAATATCCAAACATCCGATTTCATAATAGATAAAACAGATAACAATACGAGGCAAAAGAACACAGCTGATATCGTATTTCTTAACTATTTCCGTATCAAAAATATATAAGTGTAAAATAAGGCTTGCCCTTGTACTATTCGCGTTGAACCAATCCGAGAACGCATTCGATCCGTCCAGAGACCACATGTGCTCGTAAACGTTTTAAAACCTAATTGCCACCGCATAAAGTTTTATCTCCTTTTCCAATGCAATGCTGGAACAATACTCTCGCTATTTATTTTCGTCCTATCACCACAATAGGCTATTACCGTCCCATCAACCCAACGTGTCCTTTATCTTCGCCATCTGTACTAGAAATACTCCATCGGGACGCGCTTTCGTAAATAAATGAATGCAATGTTTATGTAGCAGCTACGTTGTACGTGCATCGCGAGACGCAACACTAGATACATAACATTTATGTTATTTTAGTAGATTTGTGTTGCAACTTTTGTCATATTCTCCCTTAGTGCTAGTTACGTTTCTTTGTTTAAATGTACTGTTCTTGAACAGCATTCAAATTAGTACCTAAATAGTATTTCAGCATTAGGGTATAACCGTGTCGTTTCTGGTGGAAATAGCCGGTTAAACATTATATTTGTTCCCAAATTTACGTCTTTTGTTATTCCATATTATAACCTACTTGTGTGTGTCAGGTTATTCTATTTAATAGTTTTTGCGTAAAATAATATTAAAAGTTCATCCATACTTACCTACATAGATAAAGGTACAAAATATTGCATTTTTAGTAATACAAGCGAAGAAATGAAAAAAAAATTTAGTTTAATCTGAAAAGTTCTCCAACTAAATACAACCAAAGTAATCATTATCAGAAACTCAAAGAATCACAGATAAAAAAAATCCCTTACGATAACACGCACGTGAGTGACAGTTTATTAAATATTACATAACCGCATTGAGAACATGCAATTCAATTGCAGATCGCAGTTTGTTCACTGGCTCGCATCGCATGTTACCGTATCGTGCGGAATGCAAGACGTCAACAGCATTGAAATCTACTTTATGTATGTGTTTCGTTTCATTCAATCGAAAGGTCATTAACACGCAATGTTAAATCACTATTGACTATTGGCGATACGCACGGTCTTCGTTACACCGCCTCGGCTAAGGTGGAATTAGTCATTATTGGTTAATGGTTGTTTATATTTTAACGTTTAGAATTCACAGATGCCAAGTTATATTTGCTATCAATTTGTTGTTGCAATGCTAAATAGTATTGAAGGTAAATACGTTTGTAATAATGAAAAATACGTTTTTTATTTAATGTAAAGAAAATTTAGTGATTGAGAAATATAGGAAGCAGGGATTGAGTTTGACATGTCGACAAAAACCAACAAAAAATCTGACAAAACCAAGTTTTTATCGAATAAAAGTTATCTTTTGAAAATCAGCCGCGACGACTCATAATTTAATATGTAAGTACGCTAAGTTTTGTAGGTCAAAATGTACATTTTTATCGCTAACCCTATTAGTGAATTTCAAACTACGTTTAAAAGTCACGAATTTTGTTAAATTGTTAACGGAATTTAACAAAGTTAACATCGCAGTTCGCACAGATATTTCACACACAATTGTTTACATAAAAATTAAAATAAGAAATCCATACTATATAATATTATAAATGCGAAAGTAACTCTGTCTGTCTGTCTGTCTTTCCATGACGCTAAAACTACTAAACCGATTAGAACGAAATTTGGTACACAGATGGTCAAGAGCCTGAGATAAAACATAGGCTACTATTAAACTGGAAAAATGGGTTATAACGGGAGAAGGGGGTTCAAAGTTTATATGACTAGTAATTTATAATTCTTATATAAAATCCTATTCAAGTTAAAAAGAAAATTTTATGGTTAATTAAATGTGATAAAATAAATATAAAATCAACCGGTTTTAAATAAATTATTTTCGTTCTATTAAAAAAATTAAGCTCATATTAAAATATTGCTAACAACACAAATCTTTACTATATTTTCTAAAAATGTATACGTAATGTAAATTAAATTTGAGTTAGCTATGGTTTTCATACAAAACCGAATAGATACTTATCTATAAAGCTTACGCGTAAAATCACATATCATATATCATCATGCGGTTATTTGTATCAGATTACAGACGTAGATACTTCGACAGCCGCATCAATGCAATATTATACAGAGAAACAAGATCTGGCGCCGACTGTATTTACTTAACACACCCATCTTGAATTCATTGCAAGTTGGGGCGTTCTGCAATATAGCGCATAAACGTTACGATGTTTAAGGAATTCGCTTGTATCAAATATTTACTTTGCATTCCTAACTCGATACTCTAGCGATGCAATTTTCAGGCCTAGTCTTAAATTCCGTAAATAATTTTTACATATATATTTAAGAACATTAATAAAAAAACGAGTTTATTTTATGTTTACTCTGTAGTATAGGATTTTACTTTGACATTAGAAAACGTACCAACTAACCATAGTCCATAACATAGTATTTAAAAACAAATTCGTCGAAAATAACGGAACAAGTATTTTAATACGGTTTTATAATATTAAGATTCAAAAGAAAGGTTTATATTACGTTTTAATTGTATATTGTATAATACAGGCACAGGTTAGTTGAATAAACACGTATTTCAAACCACTTCTATTACTAATGTCTTACTTAAAACCACGACACTTAATAATTTTACCGAACAGTAATCACATTCATTTATCACAAATACACCAGTCTAATACACGATGCAATAAAGCAAGCCAAGCACAGAACCTCGGCGCGCTTAAATTGCTACAAATACCATCATTTGTTTAAATTACCTGCAAAAGTAACCACATAATAATATATCTCACTAAGTTATGTAGCCAGCATTTCATTTAACTTGGTAATGTTGGTGCATGTACGTTTAAATAATGCCATTAATTAGAACAATGTTACAGCTACAAGATCTACAATAGCCAATGAACAAAACAAACCGTGCTCGCGTGTATTCGACTAATTCAGTAGTCTTTATTGAAATAACTAGCTCCAAAACGACTGCAGCGCGATAAGTAAAATAAATTTGTTCTAACGCACAGAAACCAGCATATATTGATTTGCTATAGATTGATAGACCAGAATATGCTCTATCAATCATATCTATAGCATATCACTATTTAGAAAATAACATAAAATATGCTCTTGAAAACAATTGTGAAAGAAAGATTTATGCATTACAAACCGTGCTGCGATCCTACCCACATATATGCAATATAAAAGTACTCTATGTTATAATTCAGGGTTTAATAAGGTCCGTACATCGTCACATTCTTTCGGGTCTATAATATTATTCTTGTTAAAGACCATTAATTCAAATAAAACCTTTACTTGGTATCCAAAATTTAAAAATGATATATATATTTGTTGTATATCTTAGCGTAAACAGATTATGCAATAATCCCTTAAAGCTTATACAACCATACATTTTACAATTTATCTTAACGAAAAGGTCAACTGCTTTCAGTACCTATAGTTATATTTAATGAACGACATTTAAGCTCGCTGCAAGATTAGTGGGTTGCACGGAACGAACAGGATTAGATCACTATTGCGATAACCGTTGATTTTTAATTGTTTGCCTATTTCATTGACCGAGGACATTGAATTTTATTTGATTGCATAAAATTAAACGCCAGGTGTTATCCTGTGTATTATTATGCTATGTGCAAACCTTTCTGCAATGGGCCCAGACAGCATACTGTCTCCTTTTTAGGCTAACAAACACTTAGAAAACACACAATGTATACGAACGAAGACGGGATTTCATTCTTTGTCTCGCATTTTGAATGTTAATAGTGTGACCAAAATGGGGAAGTTGGAAGTTGTATATCAAGTCGAAGCTTCGCTCGTCTCGAGTTCTGGTTTGCACTTTAGATGTCGCAGTTCTTGACACTTACTCAATTGAACACTTTTACGTAACTTAAAAATTTTCCTTTAGAGTGTCGCGACCTAACTTGTGAGATCGTTAAATGGTATATCTGGCGTATGAGTGTCGGTAATTCAATTTAAACTTCAGCGTCGAGGATAACAAGCAGTGCATACTGAAAGGGCATAGTGTCCACTTAAGCACATTGGTGATTTCCATAAAACATGGAGAGTGCGTGGAGAGAAGCATTTAAAACAGTGATTGCAGGCAGAGGCGTGATGTTTGTCGTTAATGGGCAGCACCTCGTTGTAACCGATATGGAGGTTGCGCGACGGGTTGCCGTATACGGCCTATTCCCTATTCGATGAGAACAAAACACCGCAACTTAAGATTCAATTAGGTGCTTAACGGTGTTGCGCGATATTCATTCCCCGAGAGTTTGCTGTTGCTAACCGAAATATTTTATATATGTTATAATGTAATGTACAATACAATTAAAAATGTATCTTGTATTAAATACAACATATTTTTTTAAGAACAAATTGCGAAGATTGTACTTCTGTTTACTTAAGTACATCCTATTTGAAAGTTTTTTTGTTAAAAAATCGCTTTTTAAGAAAACGGAAGTGGTATGTCCCACTTCATTGTCCATCCGTCTACACATCTGCCAAGAACAATATGTAAAATGCGTGATGATATCAAGTCGAAATTTAATTTAAATTAAGCCCTCTATGGGGGAGTCCGACTCGCACTTTTCCAGTTAATTTCATACACCAATATTTATTTATTTACTATGAATACATTAACAGTTTTTACATATTTTAACACAGAAATATATTGAGGATTGAATTGAACTAAATTGGACTTAAAATACCCACAGGAAGTCTCAAACATATTCCTCGGAATAATCCATCTAAATTAGTTTAATAAGTCATTTATTATAAAGTCCTTAAATCATGACAACTCTTTTATTTGACATCTATATTCTCTTGGTATAGGCCATTAATGATTTAGTACTATTAAGCAAAACCTATTGCACATTTACATGCAGTACTGACATTATTGTATCCTTGTCACTACACTTGTGCAAATGAACTCCATTCACAAGCCACCCTTTTAATTAGTGAGGTCATTTTTAGTGCTGGCATTACTCATTAGACTAGACTGACTTTGCTAGTAATTAAAGCTACATAGCAACATATTTGTTTTTCACTTTTCAGCTTAATTGGGCATTTGATATAAATATAATTATAGATTTTGATAGTAATATTTAAGAAGCAAACTATTTTAGTTTGAGCCTCGATGAACAAGTCATATATTGTCATATATTTTGATGATATAATCTCTTTGTAAAAAATAATAATAATGTCCTGATATAAACATATGGTTTTTGTGAGGACAATAATTATACTTTTTCCATTGAATATATAATTTATGTATACATACACTATTAAAATTAAATGAAACAGTAAAAGTCACAGTTCTACAAAATGTAACATACTAAGTTTAATGTAAGAAATTTTCATAACATGGGTGATAAAAAAATATTGTTCTTATTCATTTTTTATGACAATTCATTAGTAAGGTTCAAAGGGTAGATAATTTTAAAATAAGAATTAATTTAAGATTTCTATTATTTTTTAAGAAAACATTATCTAAATTGATTATTTGGCATTAAATATAAAAAAATAATAAAAAATATTTTAGCAGTATATTCTTACCTGATCAGGACAAAAATATCCAAATCCAACCATTCCAAAAAGTGAAAGAAGTAAGCAAAACAAAATCACTTTTCGAAGTTTTGATCTTGGCTCCATTTTTTTAATTTCATACACACCCCTAGGCAGGTAAAGCGCGAAATCACTAACTACTTGCACTGTTACACTTTTTTGCATTTCGTTCGAATTCATGTCTCATTTTTACAAATATATCTGTAGCTGGTCACTCTCACTCAATTATTTTACTGTCGTAAATATTATTTCCCTATGAAATAAAAGTCTGATATCGAATCAATATCATAACATTATTATTATCGTCCATCGTAAACCAAACTGCGATACGAATTTGATAACATTGTTTTGTTAATTTGCAGCCGAAGACGTAGTGTCATCTCAAAGACCAAAACTAAAATGCGCCTTGTACGAGACGGTGATCGAGAAGCTAGTTGCAGGGCTCCAAATGGGAATAAACATTGCACATATTTTGACTATCACCAAACTTATAGCATTTCCACATTACATTTGCACTTGACTTTGCGAAATATTATAAAAAACTCGCAAGTATCATTTAACATTTATGTACAAAAAATCTCTTTAAAAACATAAACAATTTACAATATCCGCAAAATTATCGTTCAGAAACATCAAATAATCTTGACGTTTACTATATGACAATGACATTCTTGACATTTTATTGTTGCCAGTAATGAATTTTATAAATGTTGTTACACAAGTAAAGTATTAAATTTGTGAAATGTAAAAAAATCAGAATTTTTGTTACTAGACATTAATGTTAGAACAACGAAGTTTGTGATTAAAATTTCATAATAAAGTAATGATAATCCTAATCTTGTAGTCGTATAATATTATAACCATGCAACTTATTTTTACTTCATTAATATCGGATTTTAAATTCAATACTTGTATTTAGTTCGTATACTTTGTAAATTTCAATTCTAACTCTCATTTATGGAGTTATGATTTTTTATATAAGATGTATTTTATCTCTTTCCAACAAAAGGGAGTGTATGAACTACGAGTCTACGAGCTACATCGTATATTTTAGTTTAGTAGGTACTTATGCATTTTTGGATGAAAATTGAAATGTTCCTTAGTTACCAATAAAGCGTATAACATAATTACCTATGTAGTACAGTAGTAATACCTTTGATTGCACCACAGGTACTCCTGATACATGTCGCATATGTATCGTATAACGTACATACGCGACATGTGTCAGTGACAATGAGTACCTAGGTATATAAGGTTTTAAATAAAAATAAGAACAACGTCTATGACAGGCTTTAATTCATTATCATTGATAGATCTCACATTGTTCCAGTTGACACTGCATGAATTATTTTACATACAGTTCACACAATTATATGAGCATTACTTTTGTTTAATTTCACACATCCATAAGAATTGCCGAGGTATGAAACTAACAACAAAAAATATAACATATAATATAATGTCGATTAAGTATTAGTATACTTTCTTTTGTTTATATGAAATGAAATAAAACATATTATGGTGTACATATAACCCAAATCATATTGATTTGAAAATCTTTAATTCATAATAAACGAAAAGGCACTTTAAAAATAAGGTGGGTGAGTTAAAAAATATAAGGGGCGTAAAATGAAAATATACATTCAATAACTTCTCTCGTTACACTGTTGTTTCACTTAGAAGTAAATATTTTTGTCATTATTTATAAAATACACAATTATGTACATATTTAAAACAACAACAGTCTTCTGTACATTATGTGAAAACAGTTTTTGTTAAAATATTAGTTCATTCGTAGTCTTAATGAACAGTTATAAAATACATTCAAGATTACAGGATTAAAACTGATTTCAATGTACGAGAGAATTTGGTTGATTTAAAAACCGAATATATAATGTCCACACATGTGAATTCAATATATTAATACAAAAGGTATATAAGTAGCCACTGATATTAAACTTATTTTCAAATTTCTCAACACTTACAACGGATTTTATTACCACTACACTCAGTGTACATTTTGATGTTTAAAATTTATTTTAGTCTTATAAAGGATTAACTCCTCTCACCACAGATTTTCCTAGTTATAAAATTACTATATTTGTTGTTTCAGTCCACAAATTTGAAAAATGTCCACAATACCACACCTCATGTAGGATGAAAACTAACACATGACTATCAATTAATGTCCTGTTCACTAGTCATTTGTTTTAGAAACGTTCTTCCAGTAGATAATATCATTTAGCACATTAAAATTTGTTGAATGTTTTTGTTTATTGAATCACTGTTCAAAATATTCTATTTTACGTAATTGTTCATGTTACAACATCACGACGCTTAGTCACGTCATGAATGCAAGGTTCCTCATTCTATGTATGTTCATGAGCACATACATCTGCTGAAATGCGGTACCAATATAGACTTGAGCTCTAGTTTTCTATGGAGAGAAGCCAGTCCTCATCGACTTTATGAAGTTAGTTGCGAGGTCCACGTCCACGTCCCCGCGAACCATCGCGGTCCTGAAAACATATATTTACGTGATATTAATAAATGTACCATATATTACACTATAAACATATTCAACAATATCGAACCTTATGATGCGGTCGGTAGTTAGAGTCTCGGTCACGATAGCCATAGTCTCTATTATCGCGTCCATCCCGGTCATCTCTATGGTCGCGGGGATCGCGAGGATCACGGGCGTCTCGCGGGTCTCGTGGATCTCGTGGATCGCGAGAGTCGCGCGGCTCCCGGCCGTCGCGATGGTCCCTGGGCTCCCTGACTTCACGATGGCCCGACCGTCTCGCCCATCTCTTCCATCCCGTCCGTCCCTGTGCTCGCGATAGTCACGATAATTACGATGTCCGCGCCCACCTTCATGATCTTCTCGATGGTTATTGTCCTGAGGAGCCGGGTGTGGAACCTTACGCGAATCTTCTTCCTCTTGACGACGTTCATAGTGGATAAAGTCGTCGAAAATAGATGTAGAATGGCAGTAACTATGCATGATACGCAACACTTGAAGTCCCTTCGCGTGCGGCACCTCTTGGGTATCACGGGAATTTGTCACTGGCTTGTTTTCATTATTCTCCAATTTAATATGACGCAGCTGTCCATTAGGCACATCTTTAACGTAAATCCACCTTACACGAAATTGACCCTTCCACTTGTCTTGCGACCACACATTAGAGTTAGAGTTGTAATCGACGGCACTAGTCATACGAGCCATTCCACAAAAATGTCCACTACCATTCACAGAAAAGAACAGATAGACACAACCACCTTCTCTTTCACGATCGCGATATGCTGCGTCAAGTCTCTTGTTTCCGTGCTCAGTGCTGCACCAAATTTCATATTTGATACTACGATGTATATCATCTTCAGAATAAGACTTGATAACGAAGAATCGAGTTAATGGTGCACTCAGATCAAAGTCTTTGGGATTGTAGTCATTTTTAACACGCAGTTCATCGAGTACCGGATGTGGAACTTGAGGTTGAGTTGGTTGGACAGGAAGAGTTGGTGTTGGTGGAGTCGGGAGAGGAGGTCGCGGCTGATGCGGTGGCGGTGCGCGCGGGACGTGAGCCCAGGCGGGAGGAGGCTGATGTTGAGGCGGAGGGCCTCGCTGCATAGGCGCTGGAGCGGGCGCGGGCTGCGGCATCGGGAGCGGAGCTGGGATGGGCGGTGGCTGCAAGGGCGGCGGTGGCGGGGCAGTCACTACTGGCGCACTCTTTCCAGCATCCCAAGTACTAATGTCCATATTGTGTTTTCCAGGAACAATTGGCGGTGGCGGCATACCGGGCCCTTTCTTCTTTAAGCCACCGCTTTGCGATGAAGGTGCGGGCTTAGCCGGTTGGCTAGCAATCGATGCCCACGTCATCTTTTTGGGTTGCGATCCACTTGATACGTCTTTGAGTTCGGGCGTGCGATCTTTGTCGTGCTTGTGGTCGCCAAGCGATAAGGCCTGAACACCTGATTCAATCGGTTTGATTCCATCTGGCACGTACAGTCCATCAGCTCTATAATAATCATCATATTGCTTAGCACGACCTAATTGGCCCCAGGTTGAGTAATCACCATTTCCTGGGAAATAATTAAATGTTGATGCTGGCTGTCCAAATGCAGCAGTTGAAAAAGGCGTCGTCGACGGCCCGAAAACACCTGCAAATTTCAGCAAACATTACAGGCTATCATATATTGTAGAGTTATTTAAAAAAGCATAGGTATTGTTATGAATTTAAACAGGTGGATGGAACATTTATCTCAATGATTTTTGTATTTATTCAATGGTAGCTTAAACATGATTTTACATAGAGAGCCTATTTATTCAAATTTGGCATGTAAGTTTTCAAGCAATGTTATTTAAACTTTGCCAACTGGAATAAATACTAGCTACCGTCCATTCCATATGAATCGTGAGGATTGTATCCTCCTAGAAAAGTCATTGGGTCTGTGCCATTGGTGGACCATGTTCCATCCCCAACTCCGAATGCTTGATAAGGAACTGCTGTTGTACCGTAATAACCTAAAACAATTAAATTGTTTTGTTTTATCACATAAATATATTGTACTCATAGCTGTTATTAAATTACTATTCAAAGTCTATGTACCTACCTGCTGCGCTGTACGGGTCTGTCGCTGACGAGATGGGTGGTGCATATGAGGGTTGCTGCTGATGACGCCATGATACTTCCGCCAACTCCTCACCTCCACTTTCTAACTGATGCTCTTTAGGTGCATTTGTCACTGAAATATTAAAAAAATAAATTATAGACAACTTACAATCTATTGATAATAATCCATCAAAATAAATATAATAATTTAAAAAGTACATCATCTGTTACACTTTCGCCTAAACTATTTTGATTTGAAACAAATTTTGTTATACCTAGGTCAGACTGTCTTTGACATCTTGACAAAGGACATGGGCCAATTTTTAATGCAATATAAAGGCTTGAAATAGAAAAACAAATTTTATGTTGCAGACGAAAGAGCACAAGTGACTCAATCACAGTAGTACAGTATAACACAATGGGTTTTGGTTGTTTTGATGGTCGATTTCAATATAACACACTTTATAAAAGAGACATGATGATTAATGTGTAGGATAAACATGGGAGTATGTAATTGATTAATAACTTATTAACAAAACTAAAAGCTCTTATTAAAGGCTATGATAGAAATAACAAGATGCTCCACAAAACAATTTTTAAGATAAGAAAATCCTAAAATTATAGAATAAATACCATTTGTACCAAATAATAAACATTTTATACATCACAAAATTAGTTATATCACATGTACTGGTTACATCACATCATAATTTCCTGTTTAGAACATGTCTATGTATCTGTTTTTAATTACAAGTAAAAGTACTCTATTTTACTCAAATATACATTTTTAAAGTGTTAACAGTGTTATCAGTAACATAAATAACAAAATATTTTAAGTTTTCATCCCACCATGGTAGGGCTGCAAA
>JADANM010001663.1:3602180-3680093 GCA_026213755.1 Eurema hecabe | reverse complement strand
TATAGCCGACCAAAAACTATTGACGATATAGTTGATCAAGGAGAGGTAGTGCAAGTTTTGAGAGAATGTTTATCTGGTAGTGATTTGCCTCATCTCCTATTTTATGGGCCGCCTGGAACCGGAAAAACTAGCGCTATTTTAGCTGCTGCACGTCAGCTCTTCGGTGACATAACCAGGGATCGTGTTTTGGAACTGAATGCATCAGATGAAAGAGGAATACAGGTTATTAGGGATAAAGTCAAATCTTTCGCCCAGTTAACCGTTAGCAGTACAAAACCAGAGTAAGTTGAATTAAATATATATTTCTATTTAATATATTTACATTTTGAATACACATTATTGTTTAATGAAATAACAACATTAACATGAAGTATTTTATGTATGTCTTGCTAATATTTTATATATAATATTTTAATTGAAAATTCTAATCAGTGGCAGACCGTGTCCTGCATACAAATTGGTGATACTTGATGAAGCAGATTCAATGACAACCGCAGCTCAGGCTGCGTTACGTAGGACTATGGAAAGAGAGACACGAACAACTCGTTTCTGTCTCATATGCAATTATGTGTCCCGAATTATACCACCAATAACTAGCAGATGCTCTAAGTTTAGATTTAAACCCCTGGCTAGAGAAAATGTCATTAAAAGGTTAGTATTTTTCCTAAGTTTTTTCACCAAACAGTATTGCCTTTACCAATAAGTGTCTTACTTTCAAAACAACTTTGCTAAAGGGATGTTCAAGTCCTTTAAAAATTTAAGTTTATTTTTATAAAAACCTTCTGCATTCTAAATATTGCCTAATATTTAATAGGAATATTAATGTTACATAGCTAGTAAAAATTATAATATAAAATTGTATGTAACCATTTGTCTTATTAAATTGTTATTTACTATATAAGTGCCCCCGCCCCCAAAAAATGCATTACATATACTTTTGCACATGAAAGTTACATTGAAAAAAATTAAAAAAGTATATAATAGAATAAATAAATATTTAATATCTTTATCTACAACACATGTCAAGTTACTAACTTTTATTGCACTATGCAACCTGATTATTCTTTCATCTCCCTGGTTATCTGGAAGAGGTTTTTTCAGTGATAAGGTTGCCAATTATAATAGATATATTTTTGTAAATGAATTGAATAAGTAATCTATTGTGTATCTAAGTGTTAATAATTGAATGAATAAATAGAACTATACTTTATATTTAGATTGCGCGATGTATGTGAATCTGAGGGTGTGGATGTCGGTGTAGGGGAGGTTTTGCATCAGGCAGTGGACACCTGTGACGGTGATCTCCGAAGAGCTCTCACTGCACTTCAGTGCTGTCAGAGACTGCTGGGAAAGATCACAGCTGAAGGACTTATTGAGGTATAATAAATGTTTAAATTAATTTTACCCAGAATGTGATCAGATTGTTGCATTTAGTGTTGTATTTTCTGAACTGAATAGTATTATTTAATTATATATAAATAGAATTTAGACTCATTTTGTTCACAAATATTATATGGAAAATAGTAAGAAAGATGACTTATTGCAGTGGTAATTAATATAACAGTCTTATCCGCAAAAAAGATTATGTCTTTAATCTTCATACTTGTAAAATACATTTATGCGTTTCTTGGTTCTGATTGTATTATTGGAATGTTTTAATATATTATAAGATGCATGTTGATGTAATTATTAATCAATTAACATAACTCAAGTTCTGCTTTGGATGGGACTAGATGGCGCTGCGTTGAAATGAGCGTTCTTCAATATTATGATTATAAAGTAAGACATAAATGATTAATTGTTTAAGGTAACTGGCCTAGTTCCTGATAAATTAGTCAACGAATACCTGAACATCAAAGACTATACCGAATTGGAGGTTTTCGTTGAAAAGTAAGTTGTTTGCTTAATTATTATAATGTATATTACTAACCACTAGTTACGATAAGTAGCTTCATTCTCATACATTGTGAAAATGTGAACCTATAATTTTCTAATAATCTTGGTATTTAAGTTAGAAACTTGCTGTTAAGCTTGCCACCAATACCTAAATAATGACCACATCCGCTCTGTCAAGAGCGACAACGACTTGGAAGAAGAAGAAGTTAGAAACAAATTTAACAAAGCAATAAGTTAAAATTAGGTTAGCTGTTCTCAATTGGTAAATAAAGATTTATACAATTGAATTGTTTAAAAAAAGGAATTCTTATATGAACAAATGTGTTTTATGCATGATATAAAAAATAATAATTAATTGTGTGATTTTAGTTTACATGTAATATATAATATATATACACCTTAATTTGTATTTGCAAGAAAAATGAAAAAAGGCCTATTTTGCTTTATTCGGTTTTTGTTGTTCTGTGTGGAATAGTTAATTGGGAAAGAATTATTTTTTTAAATACACTTTAATTTTTCCGACACCAAATAAAAAACAAAGCATATATAGCTACGGTCGAATTTAGAAACTTCCTCCTTTTTTTGAAATCGGTTAAAGAGTAGTTTCTCATGAGTGTCTGAGATCGTTTTCGATTATTCGTATGTATTATTTTTACATACAAAGTAGGAACTGGTCTTAATGATTTATACTGAAAAGTACTAAGAACACGTGTAATCTACTGCAAATGACGTGATACATGACACTAATCAATTGCTTTTCCGTAAGTTGAATTATTATTTCTATTAAAGCACATTTACATGCCATAGGAGGATCTTACTGGGGATAGGAATACAGATTTTGTATTAGATACAGAGCTGGAGCTTTCGCATACATTTATTACTTAGGCTATTTAGGGAAGGTTGTAATTAAACATTCAAATAATTTCTATGATAAAAATGTAACGAGTCGATGTCTGTACATGGAAGTTATATGAGAAAGTTTATTACTGATAGGACACCTTTATTAACGCAATAGAATCCAAAACAATGATTTTGGGAACTTTTATCTGTTTGTTTGTGCACGCTTATCTCAGAAACGGCCTATGCTATCTAGATGGGGTTTTCAATGATATATTTTGGTAAGATTCACTTAACATTTAGTGTTTGATTCATGTCAATAGGTTGATAAATAAAAAAGTTATGGCAATTTAAATAATCACGTTGAACTTGCTGAAATGTTGGCGCGGGTTAGGCATTGTCAAAAATGCTGCCCAAAGTAACTTTTCTACGCGGGCGATGTCGCGATTGAAAATTTAAAGACTGTTCAGTGTCGCGCGGTTCATCCGCGTAAATGTTTTTCTGTTATCATGGTTTTGATTAGTGGGATGGAGAAATAATATACTTTATGCAATTTTCATTTTATCTCCACTAATCATATTTTGTTGATGAAAAGGTATCCATGTTTATAAGTTAAGGGCAGGGTCCACGAACCCTCATTATTGTTCAACGGTAGGTTTATCAGCACTCCAGAGCATTCCTTCGAAAATCAGAACATCATGATATCTGATCCCAAACTAAAGTCAATGTTACCCAGCTCTAAAATCAAGATTCTCTGTACAAAATTGTATAAAAAATCAGTTGAGTGACACCAACAAAAACACATGATAACGTAGTTTTAAAGATTTAAGTATGCTAAGCTTACATTCAAGCATTCATAGAAGAAAGAGACTTTATTTTATACTATGATTTTATCTACGATAACAATTCTTTTAACTAACCTAGCCTAGAAATATTTTAATGATTTTGCTGTTGTTGACTATTATTGATTTATAAAGAGAATATTGTAAATCTGATGTCTTGTTGCAGGTTTCTAATGGACGCGTACTCGGCGTCTCAGCTCCTAGAGCAGCTCAGCGCGACGGTCGTGAGCGGCGGCCACTTGACGAACAAACAGAAGTGCTCCATCAGCGAGAAGCTCGCCGTCTGCTCCCACAGGCTCCTCGACGGCGGTGCCGAAGTCATGCAGCTCACAGATCTAGGCTGCACCATCATTATGGCCAACAACAACCCCTAACTTTACCCATTCTAAGCATAAATGTACGAGTCGAAATCATTCCGAATTGTTTTGCTTGTCAGGTTCTTATTATTTTCCTTTTCTAAGAACCGTGCTATTGTTTCGGCAATATAACGATTGGTTGCGATGCAGTTGTTTTATTTTTCACAGCTAACGGTGTTCGATTCGGTTACCGATGCCGAATTTACGTTGAACTCGCAAACGGCTAGAAATACCACACGTTATCGGTTTTTTTTATTAGATATTAGCAAAGTCATTCGTCGTATCGACGAGAAATGTATCGGCAAATATAGTGAGCAGGTGTAAGCGGCGGCGACGACGGGCCGTCGACGGTTGAGCTACAAGCGTCACGTCGCTAGTTTATGCGCACGTTCATTTCACTTCCGCCGTCGGTTAAACGCACGAGCGCTCGTAGGAAAGAAAGAAAATAACGTTCTTTGAGAAAAGATAATATCAGGCGCTCGCAGAGCTGAGCGGCGCCCCCCGCGCCCCCGCGCCCCGCGCGGCGCGCCGGGCCGCCATTGGCCGCGCGCCCTGCCACCGCCGCCTCACGCGCAGCGTCTAGATTTTAGATTTCAAATCTCGACCGTTTATTTCGCGGTGAGCGTCCGTAGCGCGCGGTCGTGTTGCGACACCGGACGCGCGCGTTCAAATTTCATTATTGTTTAAAAAACACGACAACGTGCTCGTTATTGTTCGGTTCGGTGCAACGTGACATCGAGAACGATCAGTGCGTGCAGTGAGACGTACCCATCCCGGGATATCGCCGCGACACTCGAAGGTCAATTTCTTTCGATGAGTGGAGGTTTAGTGCATGTCTTTACATCATGACTAGATCCACACTCATCCATGGAAGTTGCGATGTTCTACGTGCGGCGTCGGCGAGTCGAGCGACGGCGGGCCGGTGATTATGGCCGGGTATCATTACCGGTGCCGAACTAATGATACGTTGAGCACAGGTACGCAACTCGCGGAGGTAATCGGCGTCTACCTGCGCGCTTCTCGTAACCGACCGAATCGCTGTTACTGAACACTGAACACTGTAGCGACCCGCTTCGACTATTTTTTGTCGGTTGTAAATTTTTTGTGATGTGTATTTTTTAGATGATGAATCTTAATTCATGCATTTTATTACAGTAATTATAGTATTATTTAAATCGTATACATTTTTGTGCATCATAAAGAGTTTACGAGCGGGGTGCATAATAATAAAATAATTTACGAACGGGCGGAAAAGGCGCGGCAAATAGCGGCGCAGGCGCATCTGCTCCTTCTAAGAAAGGCTATTGTGGCGGGTCCAGTGGTCAGTGAGCTGACGTCACGGGTTGGGGCCGACAACCTGACGCTAACAAACTTCCCCTCACCCCTCTAATACGTACAAATTACCATACAACGTACTATCACACAACATTTCTCGGAAAAACAATATTATAGAAAGTATAGAATCTTTATCATCAGTTATCACATTTTTAATATGCAGTTTTATGGATACGATAAAATATACATTAGAGATGTCGTTTGATAAATTTTAACTATTTCAGAAGATATGTAATTATACAGGTTTAATTAATGTATATTGTATATATTTTGTGAATTATGCAGGTTTTAATTGGGAACAATTTCAAAAAACATCGGAAGCTCTACTCCGAACGCAATCGTCGTCGATATCGAATAATTTTGGGACCGCTTATTGAGTAATGGAACTTAAGTGAGTCAAAAGTCAAAACAAACACAACATTTTTTATATTTTTATTCGAAGTCGCTCAAAAACTATATCGAAACTAGTCAGAATCAACGTCTCTTGCACTCGGAGTAGAGCTTCTGGTTAAACGTAAGGACTGTTTCGTCACTATGGGTATTTCCGATAACCGATTTAGAAGATTTTTACGGATATTAATCAGACTTGTTTTAAACATTTTTTTATGCATTCCCAAAATATTGAAATCCAAAATTTTATACTGATGAATGCTTAGATCGAAAAAAAAATTAAAAGGACTGGACAATGAATTTTACGCCTATTTAACAACATTCCGAGAAGTGACTAGGCAGGTATATGGGCCAGGTAGAATGCTTATGGAAGAAAAACTTGTAAAGGATCATTTTTGAGTTATAATGCGAAGTTGCTAGACACCAGTTAATTTGAACCCAATGGAATAATATAGTTTATGAATGTTAAAATACTTCATGAGTTGTAGTTTATATAAATATCGCTGGGGAAATTTGATATAAAGAAAAAAAAACAAATCTACAATTAATGAAGTCCATACTAGATTGGTCTGTCAAAGCTTCATTACTCTATATTCTCATATTTACGTAACTTCAAATGCATCAAGAGATTCGCAAATATTTTTAAATGCCACGCTGGTTTGAAAAATCACGTCATCTTTTTTTAATTTTACGCTAAACCACCCACACTGAACACTGTCTATCATTGCGTGAAGATTTTATCTATATATATTTTTACATACAAATGTCTAGTTTACATTAAATAATAGATTTCTATGAATAAGGTTGACCTTATTTCCTGTTAAGAGGAAATAGCTAATCGTAATATCGACACACATACAAGTTAAGGTTTTCCTCTAACAAACGCCACGGGTATGATTTACACAAGATATGAAGGTTATTCATAACTTATATCTGTCACAAACACAATGAGCAAGGACAAAATAAATCGTCTCTTTTACAGCCAATAGACAATTTGTAGACCATAGACTATTGGCTTTTTATAAACCAAATAAGTGCTTCCCGGAAGAACACGTTCTTGTAGCATAGTTAAAATTGTTCTTTTTCTGTTTAAAGATTGTTTGTTCTGAGCTAATTGCTAGGTTTATTAAAAATAATAATAATACTTCTTTATTTGAGTAAGATTAAATACATATAAGCCTATGAACCCATAGGCTCCCGAACTAGTGTTAAACTGTATTTCAGGACCCAGTGGCTTCTCCCATTTCAACAAGATGATGAGATACATACTCCAATCGAGAAACTATTAAAAAAAAGAATATACATATTATACCAAAGAAAAGTGTTTATTATAATAATAATGCTACTAATTCTTTGAAAATGTAGACAAATAAAACTGTACACGAAATCCAAATATTAGACATTGAAAAAATTATTATTTAAATCTCTTAGCATCAAGCTGCACATCAATGCAATGCTATGTTGAACCTATTGCATAATTACATGCAATATTTTGCCCACTGGATAGTAATTCTAAGAACAACACGCATAATTTATACATTATATTATAGTCACAAGTAGATAGACATTAATCGCTAACCTTATAATAGATTTTTGCTAATTTTAAAATAGAAAAGTATATTTAATAATTATAATTTAGCCACAACAGTTATTTTGATAGGGAAAAACCTGCATAATCTATCCTATTGCTTTATAAGCTATATATGTGTAAAAATAAAAATACATTATTGCAAAATATGGATAAAAATAGGAAAGAAAATAGCATCATTGTGAAGCTTCGTAATATCCATCCACCGGTGAAGTCATCTCGACGCATGGGGCTTCATGTCAGCGAACCTCAGGTAAGTTATTGACTTGTCCTGAACTATGGTTGCCTTTTGTAGTTTTAAAATTAATTATGGTTTTAAATTCCGATGTTTTAAGGCGTGCGTTTTTTGTTTTAGTTAAAAATACAAAATGTATGTGAACTGTTAGTTTTTCCAATATTACAAGTAAAAATGATTCTAGGAGCATAACCGCAATACCGTATTATGAACAATGAACTTGTTTTCTGACATTAGCTTGATTGCAGTTGAATGAATGAACGCAAAAACTTGGAAGTCGAATGCACATGCTTCCGCAAGGTTCGTGCGAACTTAGGGTCAAGGGAACGCACAGACCTAACGTAAGTTTCTTTTGTTTGACGCGTTAATGCTTGCACTGCGAATGCACCGCTATTCGACTTCAAAACAAAGGGGGGTCGTGAATCGCTGTTTACAGCTTGATTGTTAATGCGACTCCTTTGTGCTAACTGCTGCGTTTATGACGGCATTTATTGCTAAATCAGTAAATCTATTTGCTGCAACGTTAATGCTACCTTGTATTGATAGCACACTTTCGATCATTAGGCACAATGTGGTAATAATTATAGTTTACTTGAATAGGTAAAGATAAATCCATAAAACCATTCAGTACTGATAGTTCTATTGTTTTGTGCTTTTGTATTTCCATATTTTAAAGTCATAAAATTACATAATATGAAGGCGGAAATAATTAATATTATTATTTTATTTTTTGTGTCAGTCATAATGATCACAGATTAAATTATAGAACCGAGTTGTCTATTGTCGTTTTATATTAGTTGTACATGAAAAAGCGAGACGAGAATATTCCGCGACAATGCAGTAGACGGCTTGATTGTCGCCAATTAGTTGTAATAACGGCCCTCGCTGTATCGCGATGTAATTTGTCAGCAACAACGCATGTTATAACTCCTTGCATACCTATTACTATTGGCTACCAGAACATTACTTTTGTTTTTACGGATTTTGCACAGATTAAAAATAATACCTACTACCTAGTACAAAAAATGTTAGTATTCTGGTAATTTAACTATAGGTAAAAAAACCTGAAAAGGTTATATCGAATGGTAGGTAATATAAAGATTTTAATTTCATATTTCTTTAATAGTTTTAACTTGAAAATAAATATAATTATCTAAGTCTTTTATAGTATTTCTAGCTATTGCTTAGAGGTTAAACAAAATGACGAGATTGTTAACCGGCTCACGGAGTATATAGATTTATGTGTGAAGTGTACGAGGTCGACGCCTTCACTTGCTGTGTTTAACACCCGGCGCCTCTCGCGTCCCGCTGTGATCTTAATACGTTTCGATCTCTTCGCCAAATTAACTTGCTTTAACGACATTGATGTGACACGCTAAAAAATGTTTTAATACTTAACTATAAACAACATATTTGAACCTTAGTCAATTATGTAGGAATCGTTATTTTTGGTTATTGACGTCCATTTGTAGAAACGAAACGGCTTTAATAGATTTTGAAGCAAGCTTCGTGAAGTAGTTTAATTGTCTATTGATCCTTAACAGGAACACAGGAAATCCATGTCTAGGAAGATTACCTTTAATTTCAATGCACACCTGGCAAATGGCACATCTTAGCGTAAGTATAAAATTAATTACTGAAAATGGACAAATGTAATTTTAAATTTAAGTTTTTAATTAACTATGAGTGATAATTTTTGGATCTTAGATGATAATAATAGATTAGTCTCATGGTCGAATTTGTGTAGAATACAATCGCGATCTATTTTCGTTTTTCGAATCAGTATAGGTATAAGTATCCTATGGCACTCACAAGTATTGTGGGTTTTCATACTTTATTTGTCGATTAACTTGTGATAGTATAGTAACTTGTGTGTAGTACGACGCGTACAAAAATATATTTAATCCTTTTTATCATATGCCATTCATGCTTCAAACTCGATCTACTTAGCACGATTTAGTACCTCATGACCTACCTAACGAATCGTTAGATAATCCCACGTACAAATTTTGCCTCCTAAGCTTCAACAAAGCGGTCAATTGAAGCACAATTCAATGACATCGATGTTGCAATATAATTATGCAAAATCGTGACTCATGTCTCATTATAATGTTTCAGCAATTCGTTAGTCCGACGATATTGCAACAATTTTCCCATCAGCTTAAAATTTAGAGACTCGTGTACGACTCGAATGACATGAGTCACTTAAAGGTTAGGAATATGTACATCTAAGTAATAAATCAGTTTTAATTAAAATTTCTAGTTTGTACTCATTGGAACGGTTGTCAGGACAGGTAGGTTATGACTGGCATGAGATTTTTTTTATAACAGGCTGGCATTGACTACAGGCCGATCCGAAGCAACGCTGCTGTCTAAGATACAGCAATCTTGCGGAGAACAAAAAACCTATCCCCTGTTCCTTGAAAAAACAATATTTTTAGAAAATTAGTATTTATTATGTTAGATATACTACCATGCTGTATCCTGTTTATATTACATATTAAGTATTTCCAGTAATTTCTAAGGTAGTTCATGAGATGATTTATGTTGTAATTTATGTTCATGTTATACCTAATAACCTGTTACTGAGCAGTTAAGAGGTACTTATTTATAGTAAAGACTGTGAATTAATGTGAGACGAAGCAACTGGCAAATACTTGACACATGACCATTTATTCTTACAACCCAACACTTCATCGTCGGTGGTCCCACAGACCTACCTACAATAAAAAGTGAACAATAAATAGAACTTCATCACATTAAGCGTTTCATTTCGCAATCCCGAAGATCGACGACCACATCTATCCTGGATCCTGTTTACACGAATCTAATTTTCTCCGAAGGCGGTCTGCAATCTAGAATCATTATTTTTGCAAAGACAAATCCATTTCAGCCGGCGGTACGTGACTGCGGGGTAATGAGAGGTAATGACGGCGAGCCTGTCATTACAGCGATTGCGGTGTCAGCCGCGATAGATTCCCTCTCCTCTCTCTCGACTAGTGGCACCGAAATCTTTACTAGATTGCTTCATTTATAAAACGCGTTTCTTATAAATAAAAGGCAATGAATACTTGTCATCAATCTAAATCGATAGTAAATAGAATAAGTATCTACATCATTATCTAGGTATATGTAATAATATTTCTATACTAGTAAGTAGTAAGTATTTTAAAAAGTTAGCGTTTTTGCCATTCAAATAGGTATCTTTAAGACCACTGACACCATTTTGAAATTTGAAACTAATTTAACGAAACAAATTTGGAACTAAAACAAACACTGAACCTATTAGGTACCTAAAAAAACATTGGCTTGTAACTTATAAATACTTAAATTAAATGCTCAAATGCACAAAAGATACGTGTTATATGGAAATTTACACAAAAATACTGAGATATAATTTAACCTGAATATTACTTAGTTACAACGAAAACATTTGTTTCTCAGCTTACCTGCTGTGATATCTTACCTTTCGACCATTAACGCTACTTAATACAACATTTGAAATATTTGCTTATAATTAAATAAGGCTTTATCGAGACAGCAAAGGACGTGATATCGTTATTCAACCACTGTCTATAAGCGTTTATCTATTGTTTTGCAGAATGATTAATAGACCTATTGATTAGCAAAAGATAATTTAATAGAATGCTTTCAAACTAAAGAGCTTAAAGCTACATATTACATAGATATAGGTATAGCTCTAAACACTGACATAAAGAGTTCATAAGATAAAACAATATTTTTCCTTTATATTACTTCATTGAGAGGCATCTAGCATTCACTAGAATATATTGAATAACATCTTTTAAATAAACATAGACCTTCATTGCCTTCAATTAAGCATCATCTGTAATGTAAGTACAACACCTTTAGGTACAGTCATCTATAGTAATATTATAAAGAAGTAAACTTTGTGTATATGTTAAGTTTTAAGGGGTAATCTGGAGATATACTGAACCGATTTTAAAAATTCTTAGGTTATTTATATTAATAAAGCTACAAAAATAAAAAATGACTATAAACGTTATGCCCAACAAATTGGAAACGGGTCTACTAATATATATTGCCTGTTCTTAAGTTAAGTAAGGAACATTGTAAGTTGCACAAATGCATTAAATTTAAATTTCACAAAGGTTGATAATACAATTAGGGTAAATATCTGTTTGCGATGAATGACAATCGACGTTAAATGAAATCTAGTGCCGTGGGATTGAACCTGAAGGACGCGAGTTGAATTAATTAATGCTATGTAGGACAATTCGTATTAATCTTTGTCCAGTCTATCGGCCACTTGTGAAATGTCCAGCTGACCGTTAGAACTAAATTGAAGGTATAATGAGCAGTAAATTCTTTGTACGAGGATAAAGAGAAAAAAGAGCAGATGCTTAAAACTACCAAATAGTAAAATTATTTTATTAATTATTCAGTAATAAACCAAATATGTACGGTAATTTTTGGAGAAACGCCAAACACAGATTATTTTTTTATATAAAGCTTTATTATTTTACAAAGTTTAGAGATCTTGTATTTGGTATTAAGTAGTTTGAACGTGACGTTCTTGGGTCTTCTTTATAATTAAAACACAAATTTTATTTAAGTATTATCTTTACAGTAGTCGCACAGATTAACATTTTACTTTCGTTCTACGAAGTAGGTACAGTATTTTGCCTTACGTATTGGAATTTCCCCCGTGCAAAATAAAATAGTCGCTACAGGTAAATAACAAAATACCCAGGTAAGACATATCAATATACCATTTCTGAACGGTAAAATAACAGTGAAGTACATTTCATATCCTATTATTATATTGTCTATTCCTTTCGTAAGTACAAAACACAAAAAAGCTCATCATTTTGTTAAGTAATTAATTCGTTTAACTCCGCGCTTCTTGTAAACTAGTTTCAATAGTCTTGTTCAATAGTGATAGTTTTGGTATAAAATTCTTAACCTTTTAGGAGTTTGTTTTGTGGCTGTTGAATTCAAAGTCTGCTTGACGCTCATGCTCCTAATAGATATTCAATTGAATGGATTAATTGACCAGAAATGGTCACTGCTCGCGTAACCGCATCAATTTAGAGTCGATTGTAAGAACATCAAGGACCAATGGTTTAACATTTACTATAATTATTCTCCTTACGTGTTGAACACAAATATAAACCAAATAGCCATAGATTAAACAAAAGTATATTCATCTACTTCTGTAGTCATAAATATTAACGGTATCAACGGTTTGATACTTTCTTGTCTGCCATAAGGAATAAAAAAGAACGACAAAAATAGTCATATCTGAAATACAAAAAGGGCATGTTTTTCGATTAGAATGAAAGTAGTAAAATAACATCATACTTTTATATACATTAAAATATAAACTACATATATTTAGGTATCATGGTATCTTTGTTACAAAACTACACACTCGAATGCCCGTTTTGATGCACCTAATGTCTTTTTAATGGCCTTAAGCTAAGCAAGAATACAAGAAACAATCAAATATTCAACATAAAATAAATAGCTTGCTGCATTAATATTTTATACATTTTTAGTTGATACAATCATATATGTATAATAAAACCTTTGTATTTTTACACCTTTGTTACTTCAATATGTAAATTTACTGGTATTTTTGAAATGGGTATAATGCTCATGTGCACAAAAATATAAATCTTGAAATTAAGTAGTTTAACAACACCATCTATGTAATGTAAAATTCGCCTTAAGATTCACATAGGTATTGACCATACATAATATTTCACCTATAACCCTAGGCTATAGTCGATAAAACTAGCTACAAATTTCGGCGTCTGAATATTGTGTGAATATTTCTTTACTCAGCAAAAAAAATAGAAGTTAGAGAACCTTAAGGACATAATATTAATACCGATAGAGATCTATCATCTATGTAGCTAATATATAATTATCAGCTAGATCGCTACTGTGATAGATTACTGTATAATACAATCCGGCTTCGAGTAACTTGGAAGCGGAAATCCTGTCGTAGATTGAGCTGCTGTAGCCAGATCCAGGTGCATATTAAAGCGAGGAAACATTTATGCAATAGCTCTCGGTAATAACTTACAGAGTAACAATAAGTTAGAACCCTATTTAAAGGTAATAAAGTTTTATTGATCCAGCTTCCTTACAAGGTTTATTCGATTTTAGAACTAGATCCAGTGTTTTATGTCCCGTAATAAACGCTTACGATTGTGAATACATTTAAACGTAGGCAAATTAGCTTATTTTTATGATGACGTAAATTATTTCAGTAGTTTCGTTAGAGTATAGTTCGCATGCCCTTTTTGATACATCGATAATATTTACTTATTATCTATACAGTTTAATTTCTTTATTTTACCTAAACTTTTGCTACCCAACAGATTAATAGTCTAGAGCTCTTATCAATTGTAAAACTAAACCTTATTACATACATTATTGCAAAGACTGCGTATAAGTATTGGAATTTCGGGTTATTTCACAAATGCCTCGTTAATAAACTGTCAAGATATCTAATCTTTCACTCGCTATTTTAGTACAAAGTTGGTGAGCACTTACTGCCTATTGCAATAGTAAATGAAATCGTGTTGTACAATAGCTCTAAACCCGCGCATTGAACAATAAATACGTGGCATTCTTCCGCAACAGTCATTTTGATAGCTGGCAGCCGTGAAATACATAGCGTGGATGGTAATACCGCGACAATTTTACAATTTTATCGTTGCGTAACCCGGCCGGGAACAAATTGCGGGGCACGATGCGTGTCGCCGTTGCCGGCGTATCAAAGTACTATTTCAATGTTTCATTCACTTCCATCAACCCGCCGGTCAAACTTTTAGGGCTGTCATGCAATTTGTTAAACGGTGCCCGCTTGGAATTACAACTAATTACCTGCTTAAATGCGTGATGACTTTTTTATTAGTACTCGGATGTTTAAGAGAGTAATTAAGCGTGAACACCGAACAAGTTAAATGTAACTTTTATATTTAGTCTATTTTAGTCGGTATAGCTTCTCTTTATGTAGTAGTAGCTATGAATAATAGAGATAGTTTCTTTTAAAACTGGAGATTCCATATGGTTTTTAGTATATCAATGCCTTAATACGTATCCCAAAGGTTAAGCACATTGAGATTTAAGGGAAGTACCACCGTATAGTATTTAGATAAGCAATACATAATGGTTTTGTCTATCGCCCCTAAGTGGACAGTCAGCGGCCGTGAGGTATAACGCGTCACGCACAATGATTGCCACTACACAGAACACAGTAGGTACAACACTACCTGCCTCAGTACCTCGCAACTACAACACCACCCACTAATGATAGCCTTCGCGGAAATCGCAAGCGCACCTCCGTGTCACTTGTTATTTTAATATTACACTATTGTACGATTAAAGATACCCTGACAGAATGAAGATTACCATTTCGAAGCGGCGGCCATCTTGGATTTGAAATTTGACATTTTATACATATATTGAAAATTTGAAGAAAACATGTCATCCGCAAATTTTCAATTGGCGGTTATTTCGAAAGATTTTTATTCTACATAGCTAAAAATAATTCCCCTTTTAAAAAAAAATAAAACACACCCAAAACAGTTCATCCGATCGGAAGCTTCGATACCTCAGACAGACAAATATACGTTGTGCGTTTATGCGTTGGTAGTTAAAAATTATATTTAAATCTTATATTATATTATCGCAGTTGACGTTCTCATAAGATACGATTGTATGCGTGATTGAAAAACCGTAATTGCGTGCTGCCACTAGACGTTATATCAATATAAATTTATTACTGTTGAGAATATTATGATATAGGATAAGGTACACTTCATTACTTTAATAACAATACTGTTCTGTTTCAACGTTAGCGGCAATGAAGCAATTTCTATGTAACAATTTGCTTGTCGCTGTCTGCAAATCTTGACTATATTATATCAAAGTAGGTATTAATTTATAAATTAGTAGGTATTACGTATTTTATAGTTGCCAAGAGATTCAAAACTATGCATCAAAAAAGATTCTTTTAATTAGTGTCATTGGAACATTAAACTCACAACAATATCAATCGATCAAATCAAGCTATGTGCTATTCTAGTGTAAAGGTATTTTGCAATGTTGAATGTGTTAAATGAACGACTAAACTTTTTGCTGACCGTACATTATTAATTATTATACCTTTACCTTCTATAATTATTTTAAATACCATCTAGTTTGAATAATATGTTAATAAAGTTAACCTATTTATAATGACATGAAATTTACCTGGTCAAAATATTAAGATTATTCTTTCACCTAAGAGGTTTTTATGTATTTTGTTTTGATACATATGTAATTGTATATCCTACGATCGTGTTGACATAATAAACGTTTAAAAGGAGATTTTGGCGATTAAAACAATCAACCCTATCATATCCCCTCACTGTACTCATTTGATTCATACAGAAAAAAGATAAAGGACGATAATCTATTGCGCTTAAGTTTGCGTGATTCAAGTAATTACACTATCGGTGTCTTGCTCCTATCATGTAATTGTTGTAGCGTGTGTGTCGTTTCCTGCACACCGCCTATTTATATATTGTCCTACGCAATCATTCTATTGTGATCTGTATGCAATCTACTAGATATTTTACGCCGAGTTGTGAAATACCATTGTCGTACGAATTATTTATTTGGTTTTACTTAAGACATTTTTATAATCGACCATGTTTGAACAGCAATTTAGATGGCAACAAGATGGCGTCAAACTCATAGCATTATTAAACGTTTGAAACGTGTATAGTACAAGGTAAATAAATGTAGTAGTATTTCTTTGAAAAAAAAAGTTAATCCAGAGATTTATGTGTCATAAAAAGAAACGAAATAAATCGATTTAAAGCTTGAACATTTAAAAGCATTTTAAACAGGCTTCTCGTAACTCGTTGATTTAGACTTTAGTTCGGAACAAAAAGTTTAATGTAGTGTAATTACTGAAATATAAAAGTGATAATTATTTAAGCCTAAGGATAAACTGGCTTCAATGACGCTGCTCTTGCTAATCCTTTGTAAGATTTTTGACAAGCTCAAGAATAAAGAATTACTCTGCTACTGACCTTATATTCTCAACTTATTACTATGTCATATTTTTTTGTAGTCTTTAGAGTTTAAAATGTTTGGATGGATGATGTATTTACAAAAATATTATTTGCGCTGCAAAGTCAAAATGGCACGGCAACAATTCTAAAGTATGTAAATTATTGCTTAATTTATTAAAGCACGTCAAGTTGTAAAATATTTTATAATCTTATAACCTTTTTGGTTACTTAAATACATACTCGTATTCATAAATTTTATAGATCATAAAATTGTAATCCCTCATTTGAGTAACTGAAGTTATTAATTTCTTGTGTGATTGTTATAAAAAGATATATGCGGCCAGGCAACGAGTATCTAAAGATAGGGTTGCGAGTTGCGGTTACGAAGAATGTTGCCGCGGCGGCGTACCCTCCCATTTCACATTTCTTGGAAGGGAATTTTCAATCATATCTTTGCGTAGCTACTGTCATCGGACCGCATTAGCGTGGACTCGTGGAGAATCACAGGACAAGAAGCTGTCAGGCTGGAATACACAATAATCTACGTCTTCACCTACACATCTATGAACATTTCATAGTACTCGCTTAATAAAATAATACAGTCTGTTTGAAATCTTACGCCTATATCGTATAGAAGATTAATTCTGACTAGATATAACTTTTAACATATAAACGTTATATTTCTTATTGCCATCAATATGCAATTATGGTAAGTGGTTAATAGCTTTCAGTATTCGGAATATATTTCGTCTGCGGCGGATCGCCTCAGAGAAATAAATGGATATTTTTGGGTGAAAGTTTCCAAGAAATACAAACAATAATACCTCTTGCACCAATTATCTGTAAGTCGATCGAATGAACCCCGAAACTGACCAGAAAGAATTTATTAGTAATTTGGCAGTAAAGCAATTTTCTTTTTATTTCTTAGAATATAGAATAAAATCACCAGGTTTAATGCTTACCTTGTATTGATCATTTTTGTTAAGTCTGTTCTATACTCTTGTACGAAATGACAGCATTTCGATATGTTCATTTACGGCCACACGATAGATATATTAATAAAAGTCATGTGAACGAACAGAGTGAATAATAATTGCCCAGACCTTACGAAAAATGTGACATTTAAATTTCGTTTTAGAGATGATTTGGGATGATTTCTGTTTAATGTGTCCTTGGTTGTGGTTTAAAAATTTATACAAATACAGTATTTATCTCTAAATATGTATGACAAATAAAACTATTGGTAAGTACCAATGTTTACTGAAGGACATTGCACTTGTCAATAAAGTTTAAAAAATGTCGTTTACCGTAAACCAAACCACTGTAACGTTAGAAGATTTTTACAGTTTAAATAATAAAAAACTCTGTGGCTTTCCTTTTGTAATTTCATAGAAATATGAAACAATAAACATTTTTGTTATATTTCCCATGGAACTTAGCATGAATATCACGTACCCAGTAATTCCACATGCCTTTTATAATAAGTATGACTTTTTTGTTAAAATAACGTGACCTGTGATACATACCTATTTTAAAAAATCATGTGATTTTAGAATAAATAAAAACTTTTATATATTAAACATCAGAAACGTTTCACAGATCTCTTATAACAATTTGATTATCTACTTATGGTAGTTTTTCCCTTTTTCAAAACCTTAATGCCACATTCACGGTATTTCTTTATTTCTATTGAGTTAAATGAACGCCCGCCACTCACCACCTGTGACATCGAACAATCTGGCCACAGCTAACGACCAATGAATCTCGATCTCGGATTGAAATATGAGAAACGACTCCGCGTGAAGGGCAAGGCCACAGGGTCTTTGACCCGGCTATTTAGGGACGGAACATTCCGCTCAAGATCCTTCACGCTCGTAACCGCTGATAACTTACAATCTTCTATCATTTTTTATGAAATCCTTCAAATGTTATCGACTATTTTGTAGTCTTTATAGGTTATGTTTGACTAAATCTAAAAGATGTTAGAAGTACCGAAACAAGGAGCCTATTCATTACATAAATAATATTTAGTATATCGCTAAGTAACTAGGTACTTCGATTTTTATATTAATATCGCTTGGATGTTTGGACCATATTAACTAGATAATATGAAGGAATCGCATAGTCATATTTCTACTTCGTTTAAAATATAAATTCAATTTAATATAAAGTTTAATTACACAAATGTTTCTTAAATTAATCCTAAAACTTTGAAATAATTTTCTTGTGAACGAATCTTATCGACGCCCACTTACCACGATTGAACAACTGAGATCTCTGTAACTCAATTAAAGTAAAATTTTATTAAAATGTTGTATCAAAAGTCTTGTAGCAATATGTACCGCGGTGTTAAGGTGCTAAGTGGAAGCGATGTGTTGACTATAAATAATAAGCCATGCAACGGTTGCTACCGGTGTTGTGAATAATTTATTTTCACTCATTTACATAGACCCATGATTTACGCATCGTCTGAATTCATTACTGGTAACTTTATAGCAACATTAATAACAGTGTAGAGATCTATTAAATTTAAGAAATTTTAAAAATAGCTATTTGATATTAGGTTTCGTATATAATAAAGACGTTATTGACAAAAAGCAGTTTTATTAAATAGAAAAAAACAAGCCTAATGAGTAATCTATATAATAGTTACTTTAAAATTAAGAAAGAGACCATATTTTTTCCGTTTTCATGATAGTCTTGCAAATAGATATATAAACCACATATTGAATGGTTTTTCGTATGTGCTTACTACTTAAATATCTATGTAATACAATTTTATAACACACAGTTAAATGTTACATGTTTATATTGAAGTTGTAAAGTGGTGCAACATTTATAAAGACAGTATTTCATAAATACGACACAGGTGCGCAATTTTCTGAGTATTTAGGCTTCTCAGAACTTATAGCGCGAAGAATTCAATTAAAATAAATGTCAATTAATGGTTATCAGACTTTTAGCTATCTACCTTAGTTCTGTCCTTAGAATTAGGTAACTACTTTTAAATGTAAACTCGCCATTATCGTAGGTTATATTATATATAATATAATGGATTAAATTGGTTGAAAATATATTAATATATTATGGATTTTTTTTATTTTTTTTTCATCCGCGCAAAATCTCCTTTACGAATTTGGCCATATTAGGCATGCAGAAGGATAAAACCTTGTATTAATATATAGATTCAAATAATAATGTTTATCTTGCTATTTTCAAGCTACACGACCTCCATATTGCAGGGCGCGGTTAGTTCAATAAATTAAGAAAACAAACAGTTTAACAACACCTTCTATGGATATAGAAAATATTTCGTGTAAGAAAAGACATGATTAACATGATTAATAAAAAAGGTAATGTAAAAAGGTTTTAAATATCTTAAGATTATAATAATGCTGACTGACTCAACAAATAGGCCTCTAGGGATTTATTTATTTTTTATCACATCTTGCGTAATATTTCATGATTACCAGGAGCACAGAAGCGTAAAGCGAGTATGTAAGACAAGAGGTGGGTAAGACGACACAAACGCGGAAGGCGCGGCGTTCCCACACGTGTGATCATTAGAACTTCCAGAGAAAGAACGGGCTAGATGATGGGAACCCATTATTGACACTCGTTACTGCTATATAAGGCACTCCATTGCGTGAATACGGTGTCGTCATTTTATTAGAACAGAATTTCGCTTCGATTCGCCTTTCGCTATTTCCTTTTTCCCATGACATTGGAACTTTTTAGAAGCTTTAAAATTATAGTCAGCATTATTTTCATTATTTTCGATTCGTTTATACATAATATTTTTACATAAAACTTATGTAAATAAGCTTACAACAACATTCATCAACCAATACCTGATTTAATATATTTTCGGCGCTAGTCTGTCTTACTGTATATATGTATTACCGTTATTTTAAAGCCTAACAAATCATTTTCCTCAATATCGTCCACAGATAATTTTTATTGCCATTTATCGACCAGCTTATTTTTCATATGTCAATCATTTTCCTGTTGTTAAATCGTAAAACCTACAATTCATGTTTTACTCTGCAGTGACGTCATAGTTCATAGAGGCCGAGCTATGAATTATTGTGTACTTTGGTACTTGTTTACGAGTTGCGAAGCCGTGAAATAGGAAAACCGCAAAAATGTTACAAATTTCGTAAACACTGAAATGTTTGCATTATTGGGTTCTTAATTACATTTTGAATTTAATAAAAAAAGACTAATCAGAAAGGAAACGGTCATTTCGATAAAACTACATCTTAGTGATCCTCTTTAAAAACTGAAGTGAAATAGTTTGATAAATTATCTCTTTAACAATTTTAACCTAAAATTTCACTACATCGTCTTTTATTCATAAGAATATATTATCTTTACATTTTTAAATCATGTACGAGCAAGTCAAACTATCACGTAATATATAAAACAATTTCTAGAAAGTGAGACAAGGTTACAAAGGGTTGGTTGTTCGCGGTCAGGGTAAAACTTGATCGAGGGCTGCTCGAACAAGATGGCGGGGGTTCAATGATCTTCTGAGTCATCGTCAGACTCGTTGAGACGAATTTTTATACATTTTACTTGACAGTTGAAGTGTAATGTCGTTAATTGGTAGTCGTTTAAACTAATGACACTGAATCATGTTGAAGCCGCGAATATGGTTTAACATTAGTACCAGTGACTATAATAACTATAAATCTTATTATTTCTAAAAGACAAGTAAAGGTATAAAGTTTCATATTAATCATATAGTAATATATGTTGTAAGAGGTTGAAGACGTTAGGAAGAGGTCTTAAAAATCCATAACAGTCTCAACTTACATGAAAACAGTATCAAATGTGTCTGTAATACATTGTTACGTACTTTTTAACAATTAACTAAAAATACATTGTATGTACACTGTGACAGGATCGTATTATAATACTTATACTCAAGTGTTAATGTTAGAACCGAACATAAGATTCACCTCAGAAAGGCAGCACGTAAAGTTAGGTTACGGCCGATTTACTACGAAGATACTCTCGATATTACGTCGAGCATCACGTAATGGTGATACAGCCACGTTCACTTCTCCGCTCCCCTCTGCCCCGCCCCGCCCCGCCCCCGCCTCGCCCTCTATCCCCTCTGGCCTCAGCACACCTTCAGTCCAACTCGATACGACTGCCTTCCACTTCTATTAAATTTTCTTGGAATTTAGAAAAGCTAATAGAAATGAATGTTTTTTTTTATCCTAATTTGATTTTCTTTTTCGTAAAATCCAAACATTAGAATTCATGTAATTGTACACTTCATTAATAGGTAAACTTTTTTGGGGTCCTTTCAGATCCATGGACATTTTTACGCGTTCTACCAAGCTATTTTATAATGTTTATTCATAGTGGAATACAAACTTAAGCTTTCTAACTTGACGAATAGGTTTATGCTTTGACTAAAGATTGAACGTTTGCCAAGATACTTTATAATATAAATAATAGAATATTTAATTACATTTAACAAAACTTTACCTAATTAAATGTAGTATAATGTAATTACATTGAAATATTTTCTAACTTTGTGACTTAAATTCAGACAAAATATATTTAAATTTTGATTATTATTTATCTATTTACGCGAAGGAATGTACCTACTTATAGAAGGCTGTTCTCGGAAGATAATAAATAATATCATATGCGTCATCGATAAAATAAATTATTGATGGAAAGCATGTTTGATACTACTGAATACGGCTTAATATGCATTCATTGCTTAGTATAGCCGACTGCAAAATAATATTGACACGTTCAAAATTACAACGCATTTTTACTCTTAAATATTCTCTTAATCAGTGTCGTAATATGCTGATAAAATAATCCTAATTTTAATTATTTTTAACCGACTTTAAGGAGGTGTCTCAATTCGACCGTATAATTATACATATATGTTTAAATTATTACATATACAATTAACCCAAATAAATATTTTAGTTCCTACTTATATACATATAATTATGTAATTTTTAATGTTTTAATAAGTTCTAATAATCGATATGAACAGTATTATAAGTTACGTTGTACAATGAACAAATTGGGAATTTTATTAAACAATAACAAATGTGTAAAATTTAATTTCGAGTATTTACTTTGATTTATGAAATCTTTTAAATTACTGAATAACATGAAGTAGTGGAAAATTTTCATAATTTCAAGCGGTCGTTAATTGCACAAGATATTAACATAAAGATAATCCAAACAATTTTAAATGAAGACAGAGCTTTTGATTTATTTAAAGTTGCTTAAATATTTCTAAAGTGAATATTACATTTAAAACCAAGTTTAAAATAAAACTAAGTGAGCGATTTTGTTTGCTTATTTATTTTACACGTTAGTAAAACTGGAATGTAGAAAGGTGATGTCACTTGTTTACATTACGATACTGTAAGTGAAGCAAAAACGCTTACTTGACTTCGGAATTACTTATTTTTAAATCTAACCAGCTTTTAACTTAAGAATAATGAAAGAAAACTTTTAACGTACTTATATGTTTAGTTCTTTATTGCACTAAAACCTTCTACGTTAAACTATATTATATGAGACTGTGGTCGAATATTCATTGCGTACGTAATTAACGATGTATTCCATAATACCAGTTAAATAATAAGAACAAAACTATAATACATAAAAAAATATAACTAATGGTAAAAAATCGTGTGTCACGAATGCCGTTGAAATCTTTTGTAGAGCATTTTCTCGGAGGAGATCTTTATAGCGTTTTAATTCAAATGTATAATAGAATAAAAAAAAACGTTTGACGTCACTAGGCTTTTACTACTTTGAAAAAACGTTTGAACTAAACGTAGAATAATTTTTTTGGCCAATAAATGACTTCATACAATTGTAAAGTTTTTATTTTGTAACAAAGGATATAAATTTTCTATTAGAAGAACGTAATAACGAGAATTTACCTAACACAAATAATCTTGTAAATTTTTTAGTCCAAAAGAGGCGAAGCTGATTCCAGCTATAACATCTAAACCTTCCTTTAAGTCTACCTACTTTCCTTAATATTAAGAACTAGCTGTTGCTCGCGACTTCGTCCCCGTCGGATCTATTTCTATTATTATGTTATAGTGAGTCAAACTTAGAAGATAGACATATACTGTTGCGGACTTTGTTTTTAGATCATTTAAAGAGGAATAATTCTTTCCTACATATTAGTTTTGTATCTTGAACCGTTTTTGCAGCACACGCAAAGGAAACCATCAAAGATGAATAATTTCCCCCGTTTTTTCCATATTTTCCATTTTGTCTTCGCCCCTGAGATTATCGCGTTCAAACAAACAAACAAACAAACAAACTCTTCAACTTTATATATTAGTATAGATAAGTATGTCATACATACGTTTCGTATACGCCAAATAGTAGGTATATCTAAGGAAATCAATTTTGTTCAATTGAATGATCTTCAGTATATGCCGGATGCTATCAACCCGCCGGAAAATACGCTTATTTACGACTTTTTGTCGTCGTTAAATTACTAACGCCGTCATCACCATACATTCAGTGTTATGTTAATGAGTTGATAACAATATAGTCAGTAATCATTAATTTTAATATACATTCACAAATAAGAACATATTCTGTAACACGAGATGATAAAATTTCATACATCTTTAACTGTGTAATGTAAAGAGGATATCGTTAAAGTACTTAACTTAAATACGCCTATTTGTAATTACACATAACTTTAATGAGAACATCGTATCTATGGAAATGTATAAAATTAATGTATTACTTAATGTAGTGACTGTGTCTTATTATGAAAGTAAAATATATAAATTTAATTTACAACAATTCAATCTACTAAAAGTAAATGGATAAAACTTTAAATGCAAACTTTATACGACATATAATGCTGAAATTACTTCACAAAACTTGATTTAAAAAACAACAAACAGACTCCGCTCAAATTAATAAAGTGAGTCACAAAACACATCACAATTTAGATTGACATTCTGGGAAGGGAAAACATTAAAAACTAGAATGGTCGTTATGGTAAGTAATAATTACGGGGGTCAAATAAACGAGGGCCGTGCGGTGCTGTGGGCCGGGTCGATACGTCGGATATTCACACGAACTGTATACATGAGCGAACATTGCTTAGCATTCACGATTTGATTGTAAATTAGATATAGTATGTACGTGTTTTATAATTGAGAAAAAGTTACGTGTTACAGATTGGGTCAATAATTTTGCTGTATTTTGAAAGAAGCTAGTTTAGTTAATGCGTTGATATAAAATTTAAGCCTTTATATATACTATAATATTATATGTAATTCTCCGTTATACGATCATTCTACAATTAAGTTTTAAGAATCTAAATTATTCTGTTATTATATAACTATTGTATATGTATGACTATCAAACCTCTAGATCCTCTATGAAATACCTTTAGTTTTCTGGCTGCAAATAAAAATGGTCTGACGTGACTAGAAACAGTTTGATATAGTGTATGATAAAAATTAAATATGTAAAAGCTTGTGAACAAGCTTCCTGCTAAATAATGTTAACGAATTTAAATATTATTAATATGTTTGCAACAGAGCAGAAATAACCGCGGGAAAGATCCGGGTGCTAGCAGACTGTATTTATGTAATATAACGGACGCTTTATTTAAATTATAACATAAACGTATGATTGTAACACGCGAATGTAAATCAGCTTTGACTATGAAGTAATGGCTGAGTTTTTCTAACATTTTTTTTATTATATGTCTTAGGCAGCTACTTAGAAGCGTAATAAAGTATGACGGATTAAATATGTATTATAATATATTATATATATAATATAAGTTCCTAATGGCTAACTCTAATATAGTATTCCATCTTAATCAAAACAGGCTTTTTATAGAGTACGTTTTAAAAATGGTAAGTATTTTTATCTTTTTTAAATAAGATGTAAGAATTGGAGTAAAATAAATATTAAATAAAAAGTGTTTGTCGGTTCAGTCAGGCGCCTAGACGCTGTACGTGGTTGACAATAGATAGCCAGAAATATACAAAAACCGGTAATAAAACTTTCATAGAAGTACAATCGTTCACGAAATGTAGCAACTGGCCAGTAAGAAATTGGAAGCAATCTGCATTTATAATTAAAAATGATTTGTTCCGGGTGTTTTCGATGAAATTTCGGCCGGAGTCCGACGCCTGGGCCAGCGTGACTTGGCGGAATCTGCTCTCTTTTGTTTGAAGACGAACTTGTCGGTAATGGTAGTGATGTACTATTTATCGATACTCGTAAGTTAACGATTTAAAGCGTAATTTTAATCTTCTTTTTCTTCTCAAAATTCACCTCATCCGCTAAGTGGAATATATTGATTAAAGTTAGTAATGTAATAAGTTACCTGATATGTAGGTATATAACATATATACCTACATATCAGGTAAATGTTTTATAATTTTGATATTATAAATCAATAAGTAACAATATAACAGACATTTATTAATTTATTTATTACGGCTACCAATGTTGTAATCTACACGCATCTACCTGAGAGTTCCAAACCCTAAAATAACAAAATAAATTCATCCATTCAATTTATAATTACTTTTAATAAGTTGTATTTTTTCCATTATTCTTGCGACATTTCCGTTTAATATTTTCAAAATAGGTACCAAGTTCTACATACTTACTATAAATATAAGCTTACATATTGACAATAGTCAATGAACTTACATGGAGTTCGATAAAAACTGCGTTCGGAACTATGGAAGGCTACGTAAGATGGCTAGTGCCCTACGCAGGTTACTACAGAACCGGTCCAACGCGCGTGGCCCTCAAGCACCGTGCACCGCTTAGATAACCATCATAAGCCTGAAACTCACAACCTAAAACGACTCCTAACACAACACAATAAAGTTCAAACTCCCGCAAAGGAAAAACCAACTAAACAACTCCTTAGATAATTGTACCACGTTCCACGTGCAGATAGCATCATTCGTCTTCGTCTATTTTGCCTTTAAACCATCCTGGATCGACCTCGATCCATCCTTACGACTCCATTAAAGCTAATAAATGTGGCAGTACATTGCTCTCTGTCAAGGATCAACAGTAAATGGTCGTGTCTTTCTTTGTAGAACAGCGTGGAAACAAATAAATGAATCGGTTTAGTAACTTGATAATTTTACAGTGTTTCATGCGTGAGATTAGGTTATGTTTTACACTTATAAGATCATTCAATTATTTTTATTAATACATAATAAGAAATTAGCTGTTTTCTCCGGTTTTACGTGCGTCTAGTGCGTCTAGCACAATTCCATATTAGCAGTAATACGATATTTATGTAACAAATATTTATTTACTTCATATGAATAGTTATTATATAATATGTACCCTTCTAACATCACATTAAACCTTTTATTCAAGCTAAAATAAAAGGCCTTTCTCCTTCCATAAGCGTAGCTAAGACTTGGTTTATTACAGTTAACGAAGTTGCTTAATTTTTTGTAAGACTAAAGAAAAAACAAAGTTCCAAAAAGCTAAACAATTCTTACGATTAACGAAAATAAATATCAATATGTATTCTCGTTCCTACTTATTAAGCTTTTAACCGTTCATATTTTTGCTTTATACATTGAGTGATTATACCATATTGAGTTGGTTAGGATAACTTCGATTAGATGCAGGGCCCTCATAAAACAAAACTGGACCTACTGCTTTGTCAGCCTTACAAGCAACTGGTGCAACTACATACGTTGAATTTTTATCTAAGTACATTTTATACTCATAAGAAGAATTTAGATAATTTATATAATTATATCTAGCATATTGTGACTTCCATTCTTAGAAAAACGTTCAATTTAATTGAAAAAAACATGTTAGCTTTACATCATTTTAGGTATTTTCTGCAATCGTAATGATTAATTTAATTAAAACACATTAATTAGTTATAATAGGAAATCTATTTATTATGTCTTGGGAAATTGTTATTAAGACTATTGCTTTGAATAGGCTACAGGCTAAATAATATTAAAATTAAGCTAAAATTTTTGTCTACTGTGTTTAGTACCTTATAATGTATTGTAACAGTTGGTGTGATGAGGGATAAAAAAATATTTTTATGAATTTGTAAAAATAATTACTATAGAACTAAATATTTAAAGCATCAAACAATTTTAAATAAACGTGATGACTAAAGAACACACAAAAACTTTTATCGTTTTAAAATAACACAGTTTTGAACGTTATTTATAGACTTGATTACATCATTAGGAGCACAAAAAGCTTATAAATTAATACGTTTCAATCAGAGTTGGTGACGTCGGTCGAGTACTAGTGATTTAAGATGGTTTAAATCGTGTTTGAGCGCGCGCGTGGGCCCGCATCGCGGCACGTGGCGGTGTGCGCTGACTACTGCGGGTACATTTCACCAAACTCGCTTATCAACCCTTAAACTATGCAATTAGGCCAAGTACCCTCATCATTGTATATTCTCACACGTCCAGATTCCACTCGTTTTAATTTGAAACGCGATTTCCCACATTTTTTGCTATAATTAGTCACGCGGTCCATATACGGAACGTTAATGCAAATACGGCATTCTTGATTTTGCAAACAAAGACTCTATCTCATGTCAGTTATGAAAAATATTATAGTGAAAAATAAGCGTTGAAGAGCATTATTCTTATACAGTGATCGAGACTGACAACGAAAGTAAAATAAGCAATGGTTATTTAGATGAAACGATCATTGAACTCAGTTTTATATACTGATTGATTTATTTTACAAAAACTATTGTACTTACTGTTGCACAAGAAATATTGAACCTCATATTTACAAGCTCATTCGTTATTTATGAATCTAATTGCAGTCACTGTCTCATTAAGTTAACACGTTTGAAACAGAACACTCGTAGTGTTTTGGGTAACTGTAATTAGTGATGATCATTATTTAAATTTTATACGCACCGTAATTTACCCTTTCCATTATTTGGGAATCGGAATGCTTCCCGCTCTTTGTCTAGGCGGGAAATGTCAAATTACGAACGCGTTCAGAAACGCGCGGCCGACTGGAACATGACGAATTATGAGCGCTCTCGAAAGCCGGTCTCGTAATTATTGTGGACAAGGTACTTTTTGCCTCTGACAAATAGAAGGAGCGTGGAATGACTTCGAAGATTTGTGCCGCTACTAATGACACTCGAGGAGGAGCAAGCTCTAATATTAACTAATTCTTTTGTGAGGAATAGACTAGGCTGCGTTCGTGCCTTGCCCCGTTCGGGCAACGACCTCCCCTTTATTTGTTACATTGCTCGAACGTTAATACGAATCGAATGGACGCCAGTGATGAGCTCAAATTTCCTTGGCCTGTCCAGCAGCTCTCTGGCAACACGCGAACGTTTATTGGATATAAAATTATTAACGGTTAGTTTTTTGATGTAAAAACAAAAATTTTATTCATCAAAATTGACGTCATGTAACAATTATTTGATGTGGTAAAGGTACGTAAAACAGTTATGCAATTCAAAAATAGTTTTATTGTAATCTAACAAGTTTTAAATAGAGGTGCATAGGCAATTTTCTTTTATACCCAATAGGCATTATAGAAATTCATTTGTAAGGTTTTATTGGTACTGAATCATTGCAATGTTTTTAAAACTGCTAAAGTTATTATGGTCATAGTTACAAATATCTTTGATAATCGATCGTCTATTGAGTTGGTTAATCCAAGGTGATAAGTATAATGCTTAAGTGTCCTTTGAATGTTAAAAAAAAAATAAAAAAAAAACTTTCACCAAGAGTAAATAGTATTAGAGCACTATAGAATAGTACCACTAGAGAAGTATATTTTATGGCTTATAACGAGTTTTTAACCAATTAACAACCAGCGAAGATCAGAATTGCGTTTTATTAAATGGTTTTATTTTTAAATATACTTGTAGTATTTATTTCTATCGGTGAGTTAAACCAAATTGACTTACCGACCTTACCTAACAAAAACTTATTCGACTAGAAGAGATATATAAAAAAAAATTACAGATGATTTTTCAAAATCCACGTTAACCGTCATCCACGACCACCGGAATCGTGTATCAAGTTGCGTCGAAATTCGCTGAATTGTTAATATTATATTATTAAAATTAGCTCAGGTGTCCAAAAGCCATTTGTTAGCTTGGCTATGTTCTTTTTGGAGACTGCTATATTTCAGCTAATTTTACAAGTCATTTTTAAAATTCGTACTTCCTACTTCATGTTTAATTACCGATTAGCGTATGTACCGAAACCGTAATTGTATGAAACAGTTGGACAGTAATATTTCACCTACGCTATAGACTTTGTACCTAAGTATCTGCGTATAGTTTATTTTGAAACAGTTTGAAGTTTATCAAATTGGTTTTCTGTACTTATGTACTTATGAAATCAAACTGTGCGGGCCCGCGGGGCTATAAAGGTATCAGTAAGCATTTATTAGCATAATATGTTCTCTTCTTGGTCGTTCGATATATTAAAAACAACAAAAATAATCAAATTTTAAATTATCGGGATTTTTGCTTTTAAGGTGAAAACCAAACATATCAATTAGTATTTGGTTTATAACCAATGACTACTCAGTAAGAGTGTCGAGTTGGTGTTTTTATCGGTAAATCGGCGTCGTTACTCAGCACACTACGACGCTGTTATTAATTTTAACGTAGACGCTCTAGTGGAAATATTTAACATACTAAAAATTTTAATGTCCTAAAACAATTTACCTAGAATATAAAACTGTATCATCGTTATGGATAACATAATAGACGTACCAAATTCTTGTTAAATTAACTCAGCATAATATTAAATTATTATATTTATCGAATTTAATGTATCTATGTATCTCGTATCGAGATAACGATCATTTATACTTCCTACCGTGCAATACGGCACATTCTTTAGCTATTTAATAAATGGCGAATGTTACTTTGAAATTGTATAAACGTTGATACAAGCCCTATCTTAAGACCTTTAAACACTGAAAATTTATAGCCGCGATATTGAAACGGTATTGTTAGATTTAAGGTTAATATTTCACATTCAAATACTAATATGAACAGAAGATTTATAGCGCATAAAGGTAAATTATTGGTGCTTACCTATTAGTATAAATTACGCAACGACTAGTCTTGTGACGATCGTAATACATATACATATACTAAAGTACATAATATGTTCTTATGTACCGCCGATTATGTATTATATTAGTACCCATATCTTATTTATTTAAGAGTAAAAGTTTAAGAAAATGGTCAAGCATTCTACTCTCTACAAAAGAACAAAATAGGTAGTGTGGTGTAGGTTCGCAAAGTAATGTACATTAGCTAAAATAGAAAGTCAAACTGTAACAGGATATGACACATGCGGGTCCTACAATGAATAAAATATACTAAAAACAGATTTTGTTGTTAATTTTAAGTTAATAAAGGAGCCGCCATATACTCCAACATATACTCGTTTGGCCAAGACCGGAACCTTTTTTGTGAAACGTATTTTTATCTGCTTAGCAACAAGAAACGCTAATTCACTCTAACACCTTGACCTTACTTATACGCGCATTCTGACAATATTGCATAATATATTTCGCCGTTATGATGAATTTATATTTTTTCACATTAAAAGCAAATATGAAAACAATGGTTAGTTAAAGAAATTCCTTAATCAAATTCCTCAAATCAAATGTTGAGAATATTCATCATCAAATATCATTCCAGTAATGGACGATTCCATGTGTGGACTTTTTTCTAAATGACCTTTAACGTATGCTATAAAGAATTTTATATCATCAGTAATAAATAGATAAAATACATTTGTGGAAAATTTTTCTGTGTACTACATACATAGTCTTCATGCATGCTGAACAAGTCAGGATTTATTTTCTAATTTCTACAACATAACACTACAACTTAAATGTGCTTAGCCATACCAATATTATAAACGGAAAATAAGTATGGGGAACCAATCAACGCTCGCGCACCCGACGATCACACGCCCCGCGCGCCGCGTCGCGTCGTCCCCTCGATACCTTATTTTTGACTTCTGCGCAGGTTTCGTTCAGCGCTAAAGATTCGTGACGCTTCTTATAACAAACTTATTATTTAAGAAAGTAGGTAAGAAAATTGGTTAGTCTTAAAAATCCCTTGTTTGTTTTAGGGACATTTAAAACAAATTTTTTTTTTTTTTTCAAACAAAAGATATTTCATTAGCTACAGACAGCTAGTTACAAAAGCCGGAAGGCAGGAGGCGGCGCGGCGTCAGCTCCGTAACGGTTTACTCGACTCAAATTAATGGAAATCATTACAGACATTCAAACAGTCATTTTCTATGATAAGTTGATGTTGTCATCATTTTAATTTTTCACGAATATCAATCAGACATTAGCTATAACGGTGTTTTGATGAAGCAAATGCTGTTCTAGGAATCGTTATATATTTTTGTATTTACTTTGTTCACTTAAATTATTTTAAACATGTAAAATTTATACTAAAGTGACGTGACACCTGGGAGGGATGGTGTCAAAAGTGTGAGACAAGGAGGGTAAGGGGTCATAAAACACGAAATTGGAGTTACGTAGTTAGGTACTTTATGACCCCAGAATAATTTCTTGATTCTGGTCCCAACCGCCAACGAAGCAATAATCGCGCGTAGGAACAAAACTAATACATATAAGTGTTCATCATTTACCACAAAACACTCCCAATCACTTTGTTAATAAACTATTACTTATCATCAGTTATTATTTTTACACAGTGATCCTGCAAATGCCATCTTGATATTTAAAACACGAATGCGTATATTATGAACAACGCCCATCGACCAGTCCATATATATATATCCAGACTATCATCAGATAGACTATTAGAATAGAAGGCTTTATTTCTTCGATTCAGTGTAAATAATTTCTTGCAAGATTATGAAGACAGCTTAATTGTATGTTCAGAACTAGATTATATCGGGCACAATAATTACGGCCGGTTGGTTGTTGACTGGCCAGTCTTTGACAATGTGTATATCGATTGACGTTTTAATATTAAGTAATAATAATATTTCAGTTCAAAAAAATAATAATAACATCCACAATCCAACGTTTCTCATATCATTTATTAGTTTTAAAATACAAAGAATTGATATTAGCAGGACAGTTATGCAGGCAGTGTTTTCGATGGATCGATGATGCGATAGAAACTTGTTGTTGAGAATAACTTCAAACCATTCTAGGGACTAGTATATAAGATCATTACGTAATTTAAAAATCTTTTTTAATCCTCTATAATTGTATTCCCAGGGTATCGATCAATTTATATTTCTGAATTGTACATATAAAATCATACACAAAGCTTGGGCAAACAGATTAGCCAGTTTATATTTCTGAACATTTCTACAAAATTCACGTAAGTAAAACAGATAGCAAGGACGATAAGGGATCCATTACGATCTCGATATCAGAAAGCGGTCCGCAGAGAAAGCATAGTACAATAGCCCTGTTAGATATACGAGATACCTGCGAACTTTAACCTTTGGGCTTGTACCGTAATCTGTTTCTGTTGAGGTATGTTCTAAAATTGTTTACGGCTTTACCTGTCAATCACAATCCGCAGGCTATGGATTGAAGTTTATATAAAAAATAATATAGGAAGTTTTTGTTCGCGGAAAATTTTTTTTCTTCATTCACGTTTACTCTTTTTTTTAATAATTAGTATATATTATGAAGTTAACACATTTTAAGTACATTTATACTGTAATCTATAGTTAAAAAAGCCTATAATTTGTTTCATAATTACAATCAGACTAGAAAACATAATAACCTCATTGCTTAGGATTTTCCAAGGCGAATTAAGCTGTAAATCTAGATGATGGACAATCATCATGCTGACTGTGTGAACCGTTACAGCCCGAGGGTACAGCGAAGTCCATAAATAAGTTCAAGCACGAAGTAAATAGCACGTACTGACTTCACCGTCTGAGATCTTAGGTTTCACTAACACCGCTCACTAAGGGCCAGAGAAGATTTTACATACTCTATTTAAGTAAAGAAAAGTAAGAGAAACATTGATGTGCAGAATTATAAACTAATTTTATCCACCTCATTTCGTAGGTTTATAAATATAGGTAAGCAAAGAGGCACACTGACAGTAGAAAAAGACTGTTTTATATAATGTAGTGATTTTTAAATGTTTAAAGTAATATGTTTATAGTATATACGATATATAAATTGTAAGATTTAAATAACAAAAACGTAATGACGTGTTTAAACCCAACCGCTTCTAATGTTAGAACTTGAATCCTCAATCTTGATAAACAATTATTGCTTTCTGGAAATAACAAAAGAACACGGAATAGCGGGAGGCGTGGCATTCTCTTTGTTAGAAGTCAGAAAGTAGACTGTACAATGGAAGCTTTAGGATTCCAAGCTCAAAGTTATGAACGCGATGGCTCATGCCATTATGTAATAAGAATAAAATGAACAGTCAATGGAAAGAAAATTTAAGAGTGTATTCATAAAGAACTTGCTCTCCTGCGCTTATAACTAGACCTCCATATCTAGTCAAGATGGAGTTTCGAACCTAGATAATATATGGAGTTTTATTTAATATTTATATTATAGTATCGATGTCGATAAGTAAAAAGTATATTTAGAAGTCTTTTACGTATATTTATAAATAGTTATTAGAAACATTACATAGGTAAAAAATAAAGTTGTTTCCAATATAAATCCTTGTTCAATAATAAATTGCTTTTGTAACACATAGAAAATACGTAAAGATGCTGGGAACCTCGTAAGAAAATGTTTGTAACACAGGATGAGCCTCTCACTTCTTGGAAATCTCCGCTATTATCTAATAGCCTTTTTGCGCGAAAGGAAGATGTCGATTTAATATTAAACTATTATTTACTAGCGTTAGAATTAATATATATATTCTCAAATGTCCTGATGTAATTTTTTCTCTTTCACGCAAACGCCACTGAATAGTTTTGAATATGGCATGCTGAAGACACATTAAATATATTAAATAAGTTATATTTCCATGGGAATGGAAAAAACTTAGGAAAACCGCGGGGCGTAAAATTTCCTAGTTTGAGCCGTCAAGTCTCTCTTTTTGTACTTGGCAGAGGTTTACGATAAATGGATAGGTACCTTGGTTTTGATAAGAATTTAAATTATCTTTCTTATACTTCCTTACAACCTTCTTTGTTTCGCTATCGTTTCATCGCACTTATTTACTAAATAAAATAAGTTACTGCTACCACCTTTTAATCCTTATATAATTATATCTCCAGCATTTAAACAAATCTTAAATAGCATTGAAGTTAGATTAGTAAAACCGATTTTCCATATAATATGATACATAGGCCATAGCAATGTACATAACATAAATCATTTTGTTATTTGACTAGTAAATAGCTTTCCGGGGCCTCTGCTACAATAACACAATAACAATGACGAGGTGAACGACTGCGTGTTATTACTCCAACCGCATCATTACGGACCGAACGCGCCACCGCCGACGAAACCTATCGTTTTATACGTTTCACTATTACTGCCTCAAATTTACCTGCATTTACATAGATTGTCTTGTACTTAAATTGTTGTAATCATTTCAATCATTTCGGCGGTTCATTGTACTGTAGCTGACGTAGCTGCTAACGACAAATATTAAGGCGCTTTATTTTGTTCTTAGACTTTTTACCACATTTACATACCAGATACCTTAATGAATAACAATATCGTATACAATGTATTGATATAAGAAAGAACTTACCCTTGTCTAGCTTATTGGTTTTTTGTTAGTAGCCTTGCTTAAGCATAATTGTAGCTTCACTATATACCTAATCTTTGTGTAAATTTTCATAAAGAAACTTATTACAAGTAGCAAAATACTTTCATCTATTGTAATAACTAGTATTACGGTAAGACAGCTAGATCTTAGTATTGTCCAACATCTGAAATTATATAAAAATAACCATTACCTAAAGATTGAGATTGACTCGTGTCATAATAATTCTTTTATCGCGCTGTAATTGCATACAAGCAAAGGCCTTGCAATATTTATTAGACAACAATTTGCAGTTACATTAGCATTGCCACCTCTCACTACAATATTTTGCAAATTTTATAAAACTAGTATGGTAATTAAAAACAAGCAACAATTTAATTGGGTTAAGTAAATAATAGATTTATAGTTTTGCACAGTTGCTATTTTGTTTGCAAGTTATTTTAAAATATCACCCGTTAGCTATTTGCTTGCGTAAAATCTGGTGCAGTTTTTCTATACTTTTTATTTTTTATTAATACAAGTGCTTTCAAATAGATTTAGTAAAAATCCAGGGACTACCCTAACCTAACGATAGAAAGTGAGGGAATAAATTCGTGCGGGACAAACTGACAAATAATTAAATAGACCATTAATTATTTAAGATATTTTAATTGACAATAAATACTTTATAACAAATTGACGTTTACATTTATATATTAAATAGATCTGCTAGCTATCGTTAAAAACTTAGTGTACACGACTTATACATAATATGATCACCATGTGTTACATAAAAGATATAAAAGAATTATTAAAATTGCAAAAACTACAATTACATAAAAAATTAAACATAGGCCGATATTATTCAATTACAAACGGTAATAATTCATTACACATTAGAACCTTTTTAGATAAGATAAACTTTGACTACAATTTAAAAAAAAAAACAGATGCCTTAAAACCTCTTTCGTAACAATCTTTTTCTTAATGCATTGCATGTTTATTTCATGGATCTTTTTTTAATCTGAATTATATTATTTTATTTGCTTATTAATTGTAAATATATCTAATATTTAATACAAAAATAGTTCTTTAAATATTAGCGGCAAAAGTTCGATCGTGTCACAGGCAGCCATTCATGACACTTATACTTTTTACTTATGCTTTTTGCTCGTTGCCGGCGCGAGCTACAGTTATACGATTGAGTCACGATATTTTATTGAATGTTTTATTTATTTTACCCATGACATATTACTGAATAAATAAGAATTACTGAACTACAGATACATAATGCATAACGTATAAGACTAAGAAATTATTTAATTATTTAGTAATACCCTATTCCGTATTATACCAATTTGTAATCTGGTCTGAAAAAGAAAAAAAAAGGATTTAACAGAGAAAACTTCAATTAAATAGGTGCAGTAGTTCTTAAGTTATATTTGGTGTAAGTTTTCATTACTAACCTACTTATGTTATTAAGTTTAATATCGCTATAACTCATAGAACTCATGATTTGGGTCATATCGTTAAATGCTGACGCGAACGAGAATTGCGACTCAATAAAATTTGCTTATTTAATCTACATTTTATAAATGCAAAAGAAGTTTTTATTTCTAGCTATTATTAGCATTTGACATTATTAATTTATTAAAAAAAATATTCGATTCTTTAGGTTGCAGAAATTAATGGCTTTATAACAGAACATTGAAAAAAATTACTTTAATATGGTAAATCTTTTTCTCCTTGAAACGACAAGAACCGACTTTGACCGAACGAACGTTACATAGCCGAGCGTGACGGCCATTCTTATTTAATACATACAAAATTAATTATAAATGTTCCATTTGAAAACCGTAAAATTCAATTACATAATGAATTTACCGACAATAATGTCTTATGTAAAATTATGTTATGTATGTAGCCTTCACTTCATAAGGCAATTAATACATTTTAAGCCCAATGGAATGTAGTTTATTTATTTATATATACAAAGAAACAAAGTAGAATACAAAATTACGTACATAATATTATCAAAAGTATTTAAAAAGTTCATAAGAGATTAATTTTATAAGTAAGCATACATTTTTTTATAATTTATCAATTATTATGCATTATCAATTATCATATTTATTTTTAGTACCTGAGGCATTTAGGATTCTCTTACTTCATTATTTTTAATACAAGTGTATAGAGATTTTGACATTCGGCAGTTTTTGATATACTTATTGAACATTACAAGTATTATATGACATTTCCAGTAGTAGACTAATTTTAAATAATTAATTTACACATTTAATAGGCCTTTTTATACCTTTGTCTTTGGGGGAACATTCAATTACTAACCGAAAGAAACAGTTTAATTTTGATCTATTAATCTATTAAATCCACTATATTTTTTTTGTAAAAAAAAAATTGTTTTTTTTCTATGTTGTATCTAAATTTCATGCCTTTCCCCCATTTGCCTTTTTATCCCTACAAAAAGTGTTACATTACCAGCATTACCCCTTGTAGGGGAGTAGGGTGTAGTTAATACATTATAACTATAGATACTTCTTAAACTAATCTTAACATTAATATTTCATATAATTTCAATATAACATATTGTTAACTATCATGGGATTATCTTTAGGGATATCGACTAGAAACTATCATGTATGTTTGTAAAACCACATAAAATTAAACACTGACGTCATGGCTATTTCCCTTGTTTATTAAGTAACATTTACAGAGGATTATTAATTAAAATAAAAAAACAAGTGAAAAAGTTCTGCCTAATTTACTTGAGAGCTATAGTAATAATGTCATATTTATACTTATTATGATATTTTAGAACATTAATACCTTTATACATTATACATATATGATAGTTTTAATAAGTTTGTCTCCCCTCTTCATATTATAAAAAAAATAAAGTGATGTACTACACCATATATTCAATAAGATTTGATTTAATATACTATTATGATTTTATTCAAGTAAAGTATAAATATATTATATATTAATATATCTTATTTAATATATCATCGATTATTATAATAAAAACTATTATCTTACTAGGAATCATTATTATTACTCTTATTATGACTTAGTACTACGCATATTTTATTATACTCCGGTGTAACTATAGACAAATCATTGCTAAGATTGCAGACAAATAAAATTGGGAACTAATTAATTCATAAGTATTCATCTTATTTCCGTTTTATAAAATACCGGAACTACTTATTTTTATTTATATTACTTATCGCGTTTACTAAAATATTTTATAGCTAGATCTGTTTTGTAGCCATAAAGCTATAGAAACAAGACAGATAAATAATAGATTCATTATATACAAGCAGTAGCAGCAATACAGCAGAATAACATTAAAATAAATGTTTTATGATATTTGCTGCAAAATTCATAGTATTCAGGTGACACAAATGGTAAGTTTCATAAAATTAAAAAAAACAATGGTCCTAGCAGAGATCGCTGTTAATGCACAGACTTCTCAATGGCGCTTATGACATTTATTTGTGACTTAGTCCAACAGTGAGCCAATCCGTACCCATTGTAACCTTTCTTGAAGCTTAAGGAAGGACTCCTTGAGTTTCCAGGAAGGTTACATCCCCCTTTCCTTCTCATCCTTTCCCCGAAGAAGAAAAAACGGCAAAAACTATGAAATTAATAATTATTTAGGGGTAGTTTCCATGTTACTTATCAGTGTTGCTATAGTAGTGCGATGCGAGGTCTATCAGTTCCCGTCGCAGCTGCTGGGCCTGCGAACGAAGATGCTGCTCGCGCGTGCGGATCACGCGGTACTGCTCCTCGCGCTCCTCCGTGTGCTGCGGGACCAGCCAGCGAAGATATAGCTCTGTGGTTTAAATATGGTTCAATTAGTATGAGAATTGACATTGTCCCTATAGTCAAGTCTACTCCCTACAGTCTAGTCTAGTTGGAGTCTGACATAACCTGCAGTCATACCCATTTTCCCAAGGTAAAAGAAATCGCTGTGATGTAAGAATTTACCTACAGAAAAATTATTATTACATGCTCCCCCTGGTGTAATTTATTGGAACAGGGAGGCTAAAAACCAGCGCTGTGCAGTGTCTTACTCTGTGTAGCATAAGCTGAGCCCTCTCCGGTTGCTGTTATTTGTTTGTGTATATTTAAACTGTATTATTTTACTTTAGTATTAATAACAGCAATGAAGGATTCTTTTATGAACTTACTAGCTGGGTCCCGGGGCAATATCTCTTAAGTTGGATCAAACTGCACATGCAAATTTTATTGTAATCGGTTAAGTGGTTTAGTAGGTGAGTCCATTGAGGACAAACATTGTGACACGAGATTTATATATATGTATTAAGATTTAAATTGTAGTGATATAGTTACCCTCCCAGAGCACGTAAGTCATGGGCGCGACGGAGGGCCAGATGACGTGGTGCGTGGGCTCGTAGAGCGGGTTGAGGTGCGCGGGCAGCTCGTGCGGCCCGTTGAGCCACGACCACGCGCTCGTCGTGCGCGAGAACACGCCGCGCGCGCCGCGCTCCTGCTCGCTGTCGCATAGGAACGTTCCTGCGAATAGGTGAACATTTTAAACAGTTGTCATGTTTATAAAATAACATTGATAAGGTAAGTAAAAAATTAAAAATCATTTTTTATTACTTTTGATAATAATGCAGTAAACTTGTCTTTGTTGTATGTTCAATAATTTATGGATTTAAAAAAAAAATTATTTATAGTCACTTGGAATTTATTAGTTTAGTGCGGCATTGGAAGGCATCGTACAGCACAACAAAGAATACTTAATTGAATGACTATTGGAAAAAGCATACAAATAGATGCTCAAGAGTCAAGGGATGGTTATTAGAGCTTCATTCAGAATTTTAAGTAAATACAAAATAATAAGTAAATTCATATAATTCGTTTCTTTAATGTCTTGTATTATAAATCCATTCCTTACCCCATATTCATTAAGTTTGATTTAAACGCTATCTATCGCATAAGAGGATTTACAACTCACCAAACTGACTCGCGTACGCGTGCTCGAACAGCACGATGAGGAAGGCCTGGCGGAACTCGAAGCTACACGGGAACTGCTCGAGGAACTGTCGCACGCAGTCGAGGAACAGCGGGAAGGTGGGCGCGGCCCCGAGCGCGGCCCCGTGCGCCGCCCCCAGCGCGCCCGCGCGCAGCCGCGACCCGAACGGGTGCCCCGCCGACAGCCACTCGCGCTCGATCAGCGCTTGGAAACTGAAATATAATATAGATATATAAATACATAAATAAATGAATGTATATTTAAATGAATAAAGAAAACTTATTTTTACAAATGTGCACAATGATTTATTTATACATTTTATAGGGGGGAAAATGTGACGGCTGTTTAATTATCATAGCTAGATTGTTTAATAATAATCTGTATTGATGGATAAGTTCCACTTCCTTCTCGTATACTTTATAATATACATATAATATTATCGTATAAGATTATCTTAAAATATGATTGGGATTTCCAAAAGAAGGAAAATCTTTAAATATAAAATATTAGTTCAGGCTTTATATAATATTCTTTTAAACAAGAAATAAGCATCGGACAAACGGGATGGCGCTGGTGATCAGCGCAACCCATGAGCATTTAGCTGTACTACATTTTGTATCACTTTTGAATTGTAATCAAAAAGTAAGCAAAGCACACCCACCCTCTGATAGTTCGACAATCAGGATTCAATATAATTTGTACTAAAGAACAGACTAGAAGAGTTGCGTCTTCACCGCGCGTGCCATGGATTAACACCGGCTCGCCTTTCTGTAACGAAACACATAAGAAGTATTTTACATGTCTTTAAATTGCATGTATAATTTATAATCTATGACAATTCATGTGTAGTACATGCCAACAACCTTTATATAAGGATATAGGGATCCTTATTAAAACCCTAGGGATGTTTAATAAAATAATTATATAAAATCAATTAAATTTGGCTTCATAACTCTGAAATTTTAAATTCAAAATAGTATATAATCAACTAATAAGTATTTTAACATAATTAATATAAGTATGCATTTTTAAACTAGCCTAGTATCACTTTTGAATTTTCCTAATAATATTGGAAAAAGCTATTTGGAAAGCAATTTCTACAGAGAAGCAATACATTTTTAATTACTATATTATTAGCATCGACTTTAATTAATTATTAGGGTCGATTTTAATTCGTTTTGCTTGACTGGGTACATGACATCGTGGTGACAGTTATAAAAGCCGTTGAGCGGTGGGCGTAGAATCTTTTGGTCAGTCGTTGCTCGTACGGATGAGTCGTCGGTGTCATCACGTTGCTTGTCGCATATTTAAATTAACGATTATTTACTTAATCAGTGTGTTTGGTGTTTGATGTTTCCTTAATAGATTCATTTATTGAAATTTGTTAGCTTCAGTTAGTAATTTAGTGAATTATAAGATCTTCATTTGTAATCACATTTCTTTTTTTATTAAATCCATTTCTGATTCCTAAAAATATAATTACTTACATGGTGTATGTGTTGGGATATAATGCATGCTGTGTGCAAAGAGTTCCGCACTGACTCCGGCCAACCACACGATTCCAGCCTTGAGATCCATTTGTCGCAAGATATATCTTTATCTACACATACTGGAAATAAAGAAAGCCATATAAAAATGTTATTTGTTTAAATACCCTTAAATTGTTTAAAGTTTTAATACTTAAAAAAAAATTAAGCGATTTTGATATTTCTTCAACTATTTAAAAGCCAAATAATTGTTGAATGTGTTGTAATAGAAGGAAAAATAATAGTATAAAGAACTAGATTGTTATTAATGACCATGAAACAACAGGAGACAACTAAATAATAATTTTATTTGAAATGGGGTAGTCGATAAAAGAAAGTAAAATAAATGCGGGCAAAAAAATATATTCCAGAAGACATATCTCTTGTTTATACCTTCAATTAACTTGGAGAAGCTCTCCAACAACTGTTGTTGATTATCAACATCATCCATTGATCTGTTGTATATTCTCCATTGTGAGTAATTTGCTGCACTTTCAGTACCCCCACCTGAAATTACAATTCATACAATTTTTAGCATGAACAAATGCATTGGTGTGGTAACCACCCTTACAAAGGAAACTGGTGTCACATAAGTTAAAAGTAAAAGGTAAATTTTTTTGGCAAATGGAAGCACCCATTTTCCCCTTTGTCACAAATCCTTTTCCTTAGGTGATTGCTTACCTACAGGCACATATCCTGATCATTTGCCTGCTATAATGTAAAAAACTGTACTTTACTAAAAATTTTGAGTGATTTTGTCACAACCCCAGTGCCAAAGTCCATCTAAAATTATTCAGGTACTACACCTTGAAAGTAACTAACACCCATTAGACATACTCACAAACTTTCACATTAATAACATTTCTAATGCTCACAACTAATAATGAAGCCTACTATACCACTATATACTAATGTATGACTATTAAATAAATATAAAAACCTTTATTTTGATGCTGCGATATGGAATTAGAGCTTCGTAAGTCATAAATAATGCCTTTCATGCCAACATTGACCACGGAGTTCAAAATCTGCTCATCTGGCTTACACCTTCTATGTTTGGGTCCATACAGTGGTTGACCAGCTCGTAGTAAAACAGCCTGAAATATAATTTATAAAACTTCTGTGAAATTTATCATTACAGGTAAAGTAAAACAAAGATCCATAATATATTATCCTCACAATCTTTAGTTACATTTAAAATATTAGTAATATTTTACTTTTTTTTATTAATTATTGCATTAAAAATAGCTGAGGGATATAGAAATTGTATAAGAGTTAGTCATTTAAAGAAAATATAAAAAAACTACTTAAATAACACTCACTCCATTATTGTGCCTGTAAGAAAGGACTGGAAACCGACCACCTTGTCGGAAGCTCGCAGCAGCAAGTAAGGTTTCATCATCAATGACTTTTGGAACCACAACAGACTGTGAATAGCTCGGTGTGACAGTGTAATGCTGGTTCACACGAGATATTCTCCATTCCTCTGTTGCTAATACTTTAGTGAACTCTCCTTCAATGCTGCAATCATATTTCTTGGTATACATGACTATTATAACAAACAATTTTTTGAACCATGTAACATTAATAAAATATATATTTGATTATTTATACCTGTACAATGTATATCCGTTTTCAACAACAGGATGCATATGTCTATAGAAAAATGGATAAAACAAACTTGGGTCCTGTAGATTTGATAAATTCTCTAATGTTTGGGCTAGAAGATTTAGTTCAGTGGTGTTACCTATATCCAATTGGAATATTCTAAGATCCTTACATTTTAAAAATAAAGAACCACCTTGAACAATCCCACCACTTAATTTATTCTCTTTTTTCTCTATACTGTCTATGTTTTTGTGGAGAAGCTGAAAACGGAAAAAACTGTAATTAATATTGTTACCAACAAATAATTTAATTCATTGGATATATAAGAAAAAGAGAAGAGGAAAGAACCAATTAGAATATATCTATAATTTACGTATTTTAGTGAAAATTATATTTTCCTCTATTATTCTCTTCTATGTTATTAGTCTAGAATATTGCAGATCCTGATGGAATATAATTATAGGACTTTACCATAAAAGTTATTCAACTAAGTGTAATTAGTTTTACCCATAGCTCTCGAACGCCTTCTTTTCTTGAACTTAGTATGAGATGATGGCCTGTAATACATACAGTACCATCAATGTTTTCATGATGAGGATACTTCAATATAACACCATCTAACTTATTAATTAATATAAGCTCAATAAATTCCATTGTAAGTATTTAGAGTTTAAATTATTTTATGTATCAACGACAATTTGCATTATTTTATATTTATCGATAACACACGATATAAACTTTATGATATCAAAACTAAAATTAATGTTGACTTTTGACAGCATGTGGCATGTGTCATCAACATCTGTCAAGATGATGAAAAATTGAATTTTTTTTAATGTATTCCTGAATCCTGATCATGTATGAAAAATTTGAAATCTACTAGAATCATAAAAAAATATATATGCCTTTTCTTACGTTTCCTTTTTTGTTATAAGCATGTGCAGACATTTTTGTTTTTTTTTTATTTTATATTTACGTGCTTTTTCATTTTTTGTTAATAGCAATGATTTTGCAAGGAGTTTTTAGATGCGTGAATATATTCGCTAAATGAAATGAAACTGAAAGAGATAAACTCATTGTTTTGAGTAGGACAAATTATATGGCTTTTGGCTCCATCTATGTACGAATGCGTACAACGACAGGAACTAGAAAGAAATGCAAATGTAGAGGAGACTCGAGATTTACAACGTTTACGTACCTATGTACGACAGAGACAGAATCGACATTCGACAAATCATAAACGACAGTTTGAGACGGCGATGAGTGAATTTCTCAATTGTTTTAATAAATTCTGGTTGTAGTTTCTTCAAACATAGATGGACAGACAAAATCTTGTATATAAATAAACATAGCCGTTTGTTACAAGGACTAAGGAGCAGCGGGCAAAGTGACATAGGAACTAAAACGTGCGGTGAGGTTCTGTATGTATTTGTGATTATGTTGAAAGTAGGTAGGCTGACTGGCTGAATGGTTAAGCTTGGGCAATGACCGGTTCAAATATTTTGTAGATATTCAATGTAATAAATAGCTTAATTTTATTTATAATAGACCCTTATTGCTTGTGCCCGTAATATACCATACCAACAGTAAAATCATTCTATTCATATTATGTAAATTGTTTATTCAGGAGATGGAGGATAATTCTGATATTAATAGAGAGACAGATGTGTCTTCAACAACAACAGATGCCCCAGAGACAGGAGAAACTGCAGGGTCAAAGGGTAATGTTGAAATGATAATAGTTGTAGAGAAAATTGAGGTAGAATCAAGCGATGAAGAGTCAAAGTGTAGGTCTAACAAGCCAGAAGGTGAAAAGGATAAACAGGAAATGCTAAAAGAAGCAGTTAAGAATGATAAATCACCCCTAAAAACAAAGGTGTCCCCACAAAAAACACCAGAAAAAATAACTGTGTCTCCTAAGAAAATTATTTCTTCCCCCAAAATTATTATTAAGGCAACTAAAATTGATGGAATACTTCGGACCTCACCTGCCAAAATAGAAAAATCTGTTGGAGTAGTTGATTCCTCCAGTAAGGCACTAACTCCAGAAAGGAAAACACTGAATCAAGAGGATATTAGTCAATCATCTGTTTCTTCAGAAAACGCAACATCCTCAATAGTAGAGATACCTGATTCAAATCAGAATTCTACAGAAAATCAGGCCTCTAATGAAAGAGACAACTCAAGTTTGGATACAGATAATACCCAAAAAGAAAGCCCATTAAAAATTGGGTCAGAGATAGTGCAAAAAAAATCACCCGTTAAGTCAGCAGCTGAAACTACACCAGATGCCTTGCAACCGGAGCCAAACACTTCTCAGGCAGAAAAAAATGATAAAATTGAATGTATGGAAACCCAGACATCAGAGACACCATGCAAAACACCTGTAGATAATCACTGTGATAAATCAAATGATTCTCAACTGGACACATGCTCTGATATTAGTGAAAAAGAGCACAATAAAAGCATAAGTAGAGAGCTAAAGTCATTAATTAAATCTGCCAAAGAATCAAAGATTATCAGCGAGTGTACTCAGCTAACAAGTAAGACAAGAAAGTCAAGAACAGGTTTTGATACATCAAATTCCAGTTTAAATGCTTCCATTGATGCAGAGAAGGTAAATAATAGGCGGAATAGTAATATCTCTTCTAAGAGTAACTGTAGTGAAAAGTCGGAGAAGGCAGCTAAAAGATCAATGAGATCACAAAATCCTGAATTTGTTCATAAAGTGAAGCAGTTTCTTAACTCTGTTACCGGCAAGGGTCAAAAGGACTCTGATGATGAACAAGAGTTAGACTCAAAAAAGGAAAATCATTCTGAAGTTTCACCCAAAAAGAAGAAGATTGTAGAAATCCAACCTATGGAACTAGTGAGTATTATTTAAGATTTTTTTTGTTTTGATTTCAATTGCTTATATTTTTGTTATACATACTTATATTTTTATATGCCAGAAATGTTAAGTAAATTATTTTACAATTAGCAAACCAATAATTTAAGAATGTTTATAAACAAGTGTTCATCCATTTTATATTCAATAAACATTTTCTATTATTAAAACAGCCACAAAGTAAGCTCAGAGTGGACCCATACTGCTGGAGGTGCAATTGGGCGGTAGAGCAAGTCAGCACTGAGAAAGGTCATCCTCCGATGCAGTGTACGGTGTGTCCACGTTGCTTCCACTACAAATGCCTATCTAGCACTGAGAGAAGTAAAATTGAAATAGAACGAAGTTGGGTCTGTCCCGAGTGCTTGAGTATTTTACATGCAGAAAGCTCGGAGACTAGGTGAGTTAATAATTTTTTTAACACCTCATTGCTCAAATATCTTCATTTGTTTCATACTTCATCATTTACAATTATAAAAGGGATTGTTTGTACACAGATTTAAAACAATTTTAATATATTCATTTCAGGTCAGTTTCTATGAAAAAAATTACTGTGGGGCACCTGTGTGAACTATTGCAACATGCACTCTCAAGGATGATGGATCTCAATGGGGTAATATATTACTTTTATGTTTAATTAATAAACCTAGCCTATTAATATTCTAAGTACAAATGTTGAAGCATTTTAATAATATTGTATTACAACTATATAAACTAATTTATTGGCATAAATAGTCTATAATTAGGCACATATTATATTAAAATAATGTCCAAGAAGATGACTTTATCTAAGTCAATTTATCAACCTCATTCATTTACTTTTATGTTAGATGTTTAATAATTAATTGGTATTCGTAAAGATAACATTCTAAAAACAGTAATCTATCCATACATTTTGATTTGTTTTTTTTTGTGTTCTTAACTAAATTATAAATATTAAATACATATAAAAAAGAATTTAATCACTCTATGTAGTATGTACCTATTAAAATGATCGCATCAAAATCTGTGGCGTAGTTTTAAAGATCAAAGCAAACATAAGGACAGTCAGGGGAGAGCTACATAGTTCTATACTATGTATTTACGCAGTGATAACCTACTTCGTACAGCAACTTCAGCTTGATTACAAAATGGCGGAAAATGCCAATAAACAAAACGCTTAGGTTTCTCAAATAACCTAAATCGTATAATATCATTACAAAAATTTTATAAGAATAAGTAAATGTGATTTGAGCGATGCATTAATGTTTTGTAACTTTCGCCAAACGTATTCAATTTCAATAATTCATTGACGCTGGTATGGCCGATGGGGTATGCAGTAGCGACTAGCGGTATGCTACGTTGCCGGATCGGTGAGATGTCAGGTGACCTTGTTATTATCTGCGTTGGGGCGACGCGCTCCGTCTCTTTCTTACCTCGAGTAATCGTTACGCATGCGTCAGTCGTCACAATGCCCATCCCGTTCGTGCTAATAATAAAATGTTCACGTGGAATGTGTACCGTTTATATTATGTTCGCAATTTGAATCTTTTTTTTTTATTGTGCTGGCGGATTGAATTGTAAAATAAAAAGTTTTGTTTAAATTAAAATCATTAAACATAATTGCAACAATGTTCTCATTTAAAAAATATTAATTACTATTCTAGCATTTTCTATTATGGTAATTATCTTATTAATATTTTTATAATTTTTTATTAACTTTACCTTAAATTTATAAAACCACTAGCTGTTGCCCGCGACTCCGTCCGCGTGGACTTTCATATAAACTTTGACTCCCACTTCCCCCCTTATAACCCTTTTTTCCTGATAAAAAGTAGCCTATGTTTTATCTCAGGCTCTAGACCATCTGTGTACCAAATTTAATTACAATCGGTTCAGCGGTTTGGCCGTGAAAGCATTAAATTATACAAAGTTTCAACCCCTCGCGCGATCTTTTGGGGGTTGATTTAAAAAAAAGGTACCCTGGGCCCTTCTCCAGGCTCTAGACTATCTTTATACCAAATTTCATTCTAATCGGTTCAATAGCTTTAGCGTGATGGAAAGACAGACAGACAAACAGACCGAGTTACTTTCGCATTTATAATATTGTATACTGTATCGCTTAATAATTGTGCAAACTACAGATATCACTCTACGGTAATTACTAAATTGCATAGTAAAACTAAGCATTTTCAAACTTTACATACCTACTTGAAATATTGTTAACAAATAAACGTTATAATTATATGTATTATGCACTTTATTTTTCAGGTGGAACCATTCATGCAGCCCGTAGATCGGACTGCATTTCCTGATTACGATAAGTACGTCGTCCATCCCATGGATTTATCGCTAATGAAACGAAACATTGCCAGCGGTCTGTACGGCAGTACTGAAGCCTTCATGGCGGACGCGCAATGGATTTTGCACAACAGTATAATTTTTAATACACGTAAGTATTTTTTTATATGTTTTACAAATATATCATGTACGTATTATGTATAGAATGTTGATGTTAGCTATGTATATTATATGTACGAGTATATATTACCTTATGTAAATTTTAGTTTTTAAAATCGAAACGAAACTATTAAATATGGTTAATATAAATTATGTATGTACCACTTTTTCTATTATGTAATAATATTTCCTTTTTGTTATATATAGAATGCAGTTTAATACTTCCTATCTTTACAATTATTCCTATTTTAGATGAAAACTCACACTTTACAATTTTATTTATTTAAGGGCGCTCATGTTTAATTTGCGTTTAATTTTTTATTTGTAATAATTTGTAGTCTGGCATTTGTTTCTAGTCAGCAATAAAATAAAAAACGAGAAACTACCCGCAGTGCAATCGAAGCTGACGGGCGGCGCGCGCGCGCTGGTGCGGCTGTGCCGCGCGGAGATGGGCGAGATCGAGGCGTGCCCGCAGTGCTACGCCGCGGCGCACGCGCGCCGCCCCACCTGGTTCACCGACGTGTGCTCCACGCCGCACGTGCTGCTCTGGGCCAAGCTCAAGGGTGAGATCTCACATCGCTGATTAAATTACTACTACAAATAAAAAAAATCAAAATCGTTTTTATTTCAAAAAATCTATCGTAATCCCTTTAATATTTTCATGATTGAAAAAGACACCCACTTATTTTGCACTGTAAAATACAAAACCAAGGGCGCCCGGTTTGTTTTGAATTTTGGTTTTGACTGAGTGAAAGTTCCTTCTAAATATCATAATTTGCGTATCGACAGAATATTTGGTGAGTCTTTAAAATACTCTAACGAAATATAATATGTATATCTGTATTTGATATAAATAAGAAAAATTAAAGCTAAAAATGTATATATTCTGTTGTTAAGCTCTCCTGTAAAAAATGTAATTTTAATTTGGGGTAGTTTTCAATTTAAGTAACGACATGTAGACACTAGCTACATATACTCGCCACTCACGAAGCGTGGCATACGCTCACCCAATATAGACGACTCAACCACTTACACCACCTACCACAACACCATTACTACATGATATTTCTATCGGTTGTATGTGTATAAATACATTAAAAACTGCCCAGTATTATAAATTCACTGTTCATACCTCTACATAGACTATACTAGAAGCCAAATAAAACTATTACCATGCAGTTTCATTCATATTCATTCTAAGAGAGTTTATATCGCACTACCTAGCACTCATTAAGAAAATATTATAGTGAAAAAGTTTTAAAATACTATTTGTTTTCTTGTTTATAGGTTTCCCCTACTGGCCAGCTAAAGGGATGTCGATAAATAACGCGGGTTTGGTAGACGTGAGATTCTTCGGAGCACACGACCGCGCCTGGGTGCCCGCTAAGGACTGCTTTCTTTACTCCGAAAAGGATCCTAACAATTTCAGAACGAAGAGACAGGATATTTTAGATAGTATGCAGGTAAAGTTTCTTTCATTTTTTATAAACTCTAAATAGATAATTATAATGCTATTTTTGATATAAATTTATTAGAAAATTTTATATTGCAGTTTGGTAGTTATCATTCCGTAAGAATTCACATTGAAAATGATACAAAAATAATATATACATACTAGCTGTTGCCTGCGACTCCGTCCGCGTGGACTATCCTATAAACTTTGACCCTTCCCCCCTTATAACCTTTTTTTCTAGCCTATGTCCTTCCCCAGGCTCTAGACTGTTTTTCTACTATCTTTCGTTCTAACCGGTTCAGTAGTTTTAGCGTGATGGAAAGACAGACAGACAGAGTTACTTTCGCATTTATAATATTATATAATATTAGTATGGATTATTAAATACAACAAACTGATGCCTGTGTAATATAAAATGTAACATATATATTTAATAGTAGGTACCATAAATAATATTGAAATTCGTTTATTTTACTTTTTAGGAGGCAGAACAGCATATCCGTAACATATCAAGAAAATACGGCAAGTTTATATATCCGCCGTTTAAAACGCCGTTTGAACCAAATAAATTAGCTGAGCAATTAAAAATGATGGTTCGTACAATCGTATTTTTCTGACAAAGTGGAGACAAATATTGTTTTTATAAATTGTTGGTAGCAAATACAATGTCTAAGAAATAACAATCATTACTTTACATATTATAGATACCTAATTTCGAAGGAGAGTTGAAGATGCAAATCAAGGATAAAGTAATAAGTTCTTCACCGAAAATGAAGGAAAACCGCCGATCCAATTCTAAGAGCTCAAAAAGTTCTGTTAATGATGGGTGAGAAATGTTTTACTATTTGAATTAATATTTTATTATGAAATTGAGCGTATATAATGCGCATCTGAGCAGGAATTCTCGAAAACGCATTGTCTGGTGCTCCCATTTATCAAACGAAACTCCATGGTATCTCTTATGAGAATTTTTCGCCAAATAAAGAAAATAATGGTAATATTTTTAATTAAATTATTATTTCAGTGAAGTAAGTGAAAATGAGGATGCTCAAGTTGACTCTCAAAAACTGGAAAATGGGGCCGAAACAAAAGAAGCAGATTCAAAGCAGTAAGAATTCTCAGAAATATCTTATTTTAATTTTAGTGTTTCATTACACATACATTTTAATATTTAAATCATTTTTTTAGAGATGAAGATAAGCCTATGGAAGTAGACAGCAATCAATTGAAGGAAGTGTCACGAAAGAGACGAAGATCTCAACTGGAAGAAGCTGTTATAACTATAATTGATAGTAGTTCGAATGAGACAGGGAATAAGGGAGATAGTGGACCAACTGCTCCCAAACAAAGTAAAACAGCTGAAGAATCCGTAAGTAAAGAAAAGGAAACTACAGAAATATCTGCTGATAGAGAAAAAATCGCTGAGAAACAAGAATCTAAAGTAAGTAATAACACAAACGACACAAATAAAGAAACGAAACAAGTAAGCGATACTTTACCAAAAAGTACTACGGACAAAGAAAAACCACCTCTCACTAGTACACCGAAAGCTAAATCAACACCTAAAACTATAAAAGATAAATCGGAAAAGCATACACCTAAACCGAGACCGTCCAGAGTCGAAAAGTCAAGTTCGAGTGATAAAGAAAAAGAAGAAACGCCTAAACTCAAAGTTAGAATATCTAGGAATAAATCTCTAAATGCTAGTATCACTATAAAAGATAAAAGTCAAGACTCGGTTACACCAAAAACAGCCAGTAAAGAGGCTATGATAAGCAAAACGAAAGATAAAAACTCTGAAACGCCAAAAGATAAGAATTCATCAGCAAAAGCAGATAATACAAACGACCGATTTGACGATGATACAACCTTAGCAGTACTGGCGAGGGAGACCTGCAAAAATGGTAATGCGACCGGAATGCCTACGATTACATGCGTTAGAAGTTTATCGAAGGTTATTCCTGAAGCGCCACCTCGTAGTGCGAGTTCTAAATGTATAGAAGTGATAGTCGAGCCAAATTCCACAGCCAGTATTTTCACACCGACTAGTACAGATAATGTAAGAAACATGAAGGAGGCGGCTAATAAACTGCAGAAGCTAAGAGAAGGAACAGAGCCGCCCGTCGGCCGCGTGGGAGTGAGAGCGTTCGCTCGGATGAAGTCCCCCGAACCTCCGCCCGTAACAAACAACATGGAAATCGAAATAAAAACCGAACCGGCGGACGTCGACGACGCGGACCGTCACAACGAAAAGATGGATTTGATGAACGCTTTCAAGCTACGGCCGGTCATCCCGCCGGTGAATAAGTTGCGCGAAGTTAGAATCAATAAGGTGGTCGTGTCGCCGATAGCCAGGAAGGTGTCCAAGCCGGACGTGAGGGTGAAGGCTAGGAAGACGTTTCCGCAGCCCCGGAAACCAGATGAGGGGAGGTCGGAGCTGAACTGTAAGAACTCGATGGTGTATATACCGATTCAACCCGCTACTACGCAAGCGCCATCGCGTCAGACCCGCACGCTCGCAGTCAGCGCCGTCACCACACAAGCACGACCACAAACTATTACAACTGTTGGTGAGTCACTAGTCTTTGTTTTTTAGAGTAGGGGCAAATAAGCAGGAGGATACCTGATCGCAAAGAACCACCTCCGCCCTTTTATCCGACCGATTTTGATGATTAATATCTATTTTAGTGTGTCATATTGTAAACATAATATACATTTTTGTCTTAGTTTAAACTTTAAACGCTAATGTTTATTGTTTACAATCGATGTTATTATGACTGTTTGTTTTCCGAAGAAATAAAAAAAAAAGTTTTTATTAATTTTATCCACCCATTTAATTATCTTTAAATGCTTAAATTATTAAGTTTTATAATATAAACTATCAAAACATCTTTGATATTAATATTTTTTAATTGAGAAATATATATTTTAGCTAACAGCACAGTCAACACGGTATCGTCACCGCAACCGACCATTACCAACAACAACATATGTGTCAACAACAATGTTTCTCTGAACACGTCCATCAACAACGCGTCAATCAACAACACATCTCTCAACAACTCATCTCTCAACAACTCAACAACAACAGTGATGAGCTCGCCCAACATTCAGCTGCCAACAATACAGTCACTGGGGTCTTTGCCACCGCTCGGTCAAGTGCCTACAAATGTTCATACTGTGCCATTGATAACATCTGTCAATGGACAGTGGACGTTCAGCTTGCAGCCTATGATGTCCGTTGGAGGTGTTGATGTGAGTTATTATGATATTTTATAGATTAAAAATACATTAATGTATTGGTAATCAAAATAAATTGTGACTTGGCAATAACCTTAAACAAAGAGCCTGGCATTGTAATGTTTCCATTGGTGATATATGCATATAAAAAAGCCTTGAAAAATAAAATCAGGCAATATTAGCTTTAAATTATATTAAAAAACATGCTCTGCGTTATTTGTTGCTAACTCTTTGAGGAGAGTAAAGTTACTTATTTCTTGCAACTTTTACACATTATTTTTTGATACATTATATATTATATATAACACTGTTGCCCGCGACTCTATCCGCGTGGACTTTCATATAAGGAGTTACTTTCGCATTTTTAATATAAGTAGGGATTGTTCACTAAAATAATGGCTTAATAAGTATGAATAATTGTTTCAGAACGCGACCAACCCGCCCATAGTAAACGGCATTGGCGAACGCAATAACACGGGTGCGCTGGTACCGATACCGACGCCGGCCTCCATGGCTAGTTTATTGCCACAAATCAGTTACCCGGTGGCAGCCAGCCAAGTTGCAGGCAATAGGACGGACGACGCTACGGGGGAGGTAAACATGAAATCACTACATAGTATAAAATAAAGTCGCTTTCTCTCTCCCTATTTGTATGCTTAAATCTTTTCCATACCTACCGAATGCAACTGCTTCTCATGAGGTTTTTAATAGATAGTGATTCCGAAACCCAGAGCGGGTCGCTAGTATTAAATATATTTATTTTACTTACATAGCTTCTAACTAGCAGCAATATTACTAGAAAATTGGCTCTACCAAGCATCCCCAAGCAAGAAATACAAGCCACAATAAATAGTGTACAACTGAATAGTTATCATATAGAGTTCACATGTAATCGCTAGACAAATTAATTAACATACTTACTATAATTTGAGCCAGTTTGTAGATTTATTGGATTGTACATAATACAATAAATATGAAGTATGATTCAATAGCATGCACATGTAGCCTAGTCAAATAAAGATAAATTTTACGTGATCATCGAAAATTGATTTATAAGTATTATTTTTAAAATTACTTCTTGATATTTTATGTACATCATGTTGGCGACCCATCTGAAGCTAAATAAAAAACAAAAAAATACTTAATACTACTACTAATAATAACAACTAAATTAAAGAAAAAAATGGAAATTTCTTTAGTACAATAATTAAATGTTTCAGATGCCCCGGCTACAACAGCGGCCATTACTAAATCCATTCGATTCGGCCACGCCCATAGGAAACGTGCCGCCACCGTCCACGGCCGGCCCGCTCACTGCCAAACTTAATCAAAATGCTGTTAAGGTACATTTTTTTATTATATCTATTAGTATAAAACCATAATTTTTTTCCCCAGTACTATTTTAATCACAATTGAGTAAAAATTACTGAAGAAATTTGGCTGAAAGTGTCCCGGATTAACATAAAGGTCATATTTAATTCTGATATTTGTATTGAATTAGATACTACGCGATAACAAAATAGAGAAACTTTGAATCTACGAAGAGGAAATAAGAAAGAAAGATTGACTACAATCATATTATACATTCCAACTCTATATAAGACAAACTACAGTTCAACATTTCCATAATAAAACCAGAAAAAGAAAAGAAAACAGTATTACTCTATATACAACTTAGCAATTGCTGGATATCTATAATTTGGGTAATTTCAACAAACAATTTACCCCAATAGAAAGAACCAGTTAAAGTATACATTCCTATAAATTTTTATTTTATCATTCCAGATGACGGACTTCTTCCGGACGCTTCTAGAAGATTCGTTAGAGAAAATTAACGAACCAGCCGCACATATTACTTCTCTTAAAATGCAGCTGGAACAATTGCAATGGAAACACAAGCAAGAGATAGAAGAGTTGAAACATAATTACGGTTCGTAGTAACTAACATAATGATATTGTTTCTTTCTTTCAAGACGCTCGTTTGTTTAAGAAAACCGTATGTACCAGTCTTTATACAGTAATAATTTAACAAAATGTATAGTTGAAAGTTTTTAAGACCTACATTATTAGCCCTAGTTATTTTAGTTGCAATGGTTATTTTAATTCAAACTCGCATAATTGGTTTTCTACTGACATATTTCATCATTAAAGAATTCCTATGTATTGAATGAGATTTGCTGAAAAGTCTGCAAAATTGTCAACCCACTGCTTAGACGAAACACAGTTGGGTTTTGGTATTTTACCCACTCCAAAAAATATATAAGTTGATATGTATGTGCAGAGCTGTCGCTGGTGGAGGCGCGGGCGTCGTTCGAGAAGGAGAAGGCGCGCGCCGTGAGCGAGACGCGCCGCGCCGCGCAGGTGGAGATCGACGCCGCCGTCAAGGCCACCAAGACTAAACAATGGTAATTTACTACTAACATTAACCTTCTAGTTAATAAATAAAAAAATCAAATGTAAAAACATTTTAAAAACTATCTTCATGATCATAATACCATATTTATGTATTGTAACTGAAGTTACGAAGGTATACCAAATTTTAGCCCGAAGTTTCCGTGGTCACCCTGGTGGTGAAACCTCATCAACAGATCAGCTCCATTGTTCCATTTTATCGTATTATCGTCTGAATTACGTAGGTTTACCAAGTTTAAGCTCAACCGGTCTATTGGAAGTGGTTCAAATGTTCAGATTGTAAGATTTGTAAACACACATACAAAAGCGAGGTGGTAATATTGTATGTGTATGTGCAGGTGCGCGAACTGCAGCCAGGAGGCGCAGTTCTACTGCTGCTGGAACACGTCGTACTGCGACTACGGGTGCCAGCGCTCGCACTGGCCGCACCACGCCGCGCTCTGCACGCAGGCAAGGACGCAGGTACAGACATGCACGCATCTCTATGTGTTTGATTGGGATTCTTGTATTGATATGCTTGATTGTGTAGGCTTAGGAAACGTTAAGCACGGATAACACATAATATATTTAATTATTCATTTATTTGCAAACTATACACTAAAGGAAACATCTACCAAAAATAAAATAAAAATATCTATGTATTTGATGTATAAGTTATTTACAAATTTTGTTGTATACAAATAAGAAACAGAATCAGAAATAGAAACATCGAGCACAAATTACACAAAATTTTATTACTATACAATAGACAGCTTTATTACAAGCAACCTTTTTATATACATATAAGACATAAGAAAGAAGATAAGGCTTTTCTTGTACACTCTAGAAAATAAGAAAATAAAACACCAAATAAGTAAACCTTGATACAGCAAAACTCCCTAGGTTATATTTATGGCTAAATATTTTGTAGAAGTAAATAGACATTGTATATAAACACAGGATAGCAATGGAAATGATAACAACGCGAAGGATATTCACGCGAGGTTACAACCTGCACCTGAAATGCCAGTAAGTATAACAGTATAATGTTTAAGCATGTTTTTTGTCATAGAATTTCACCTCATAGAATTAGGTCTCGTGACCGCGTTCCTTGCTGTAAAGAATCCGAAACTGGTATAAGTACTAGTGACACCTCCTTCATCGATATTCTGCAGCCACTAGTACTGATTGGTAAGGCATAAGGATGGAATATGAAAAAGTAGTGCATGGCCTAATCTAGAGTTAAAATCGCATTTAACTTTTATAAAATCAACTACCAATAGCAATTGATACATATAATACAAAGTCCCTTCCTTCTGTCTGTCAGTCCCTATGCGTACTAAAATTATTTATATTGATTTTTATATATACCACAACTGTTTATATGTAATAACAAACACAATCGTTGCTAGTTAAAGATTTATTCTGAATGTTTTTTGTTCTAACACTTTTATCTTTAATTTTTTTTCTGTAGCAATATTAAAATCTGAACAAACATTTCTTGTTGTATATAATTTAATCTAATTGTATGTAAAATTACTGGCGTTACAGAAAAACTCATCAAGTGCGGCCATACCGAGCCTCACGGTGGGCGGGAAGGTGGCGACGCGCGTGTTCACCTCGGAGCAGGCCAAGACGTCTCTCATAGGTACAGGAAGTTAGTTGAAGGCTTATTTTATATGCGATTTTAGTAAGTATATGTATAGACATACCATAGGGTAGATTGAAGTGGGTTGTGCAATCGAATACAATAGTATTGTAACTCATTCATAACTATAATAATAACATTAAATTGACTTAACTCAAACGAAAGAGTAAGGTGTCCTGACAAGATGAGAAGAAAATCGTCCGCGTTATACGTATAAAATGCGTATACACGCCACTAGAATCATCATTATCAAAATTCACGACATCACATTTAATGTATAAAATAATAATGAAAATAACATAATATGTAATTGTTAGCGGATTAATAATTTAAATGTTTGAATGTGGCAGTTAGTGTGATAGAAGACGGCAAGGGGAACCAGACAATGAAGTGTGTGGGATCGTACAAGGCGCCCACAACGCAAATGTCACCGCTTATTATTAATAAACAGGTATTTTTTTATAAAAATATTAACTTGTTACAATACTGTTTGTTTTCCGAAAAAATAGATAAATAAAATAAAGTAACCCTATCAAAAAAGGTGCATGCTCTCTTTCAATGGCATTTAGGCTCCTAAAAATCTGTTTCATATAGGCTAACCAGAAGAATTTCTGAATAAATAACATTATTGTACAAACTCATAATAATTATCGATTTTCAACTATTCAAATTTCAAAATCAATGAAAGTATAATTTTGATATATGCGAGGTACTAAACCAATGAAATATTGCAGATCATGAGTGCAGAAGAAAGCAGTAGTAAGAAAGTGAGCACATCCGGGGGCTATCTCATAGTGGGCGGCACTACGCCCGGACCCACGCAGCGGAGAACCATACAATACGTGCATACGTAAATGCTGCTCATTAAAAACACAAGACTGTAAATAATATAACTAACGTCGAGAAAGATACCGGTTTTTGTCACCGCATAATAAATACCGATTTGGCTATTGAGTTGGTACATATATGGAATTTTATTCTGTAAATATGGATTTGTTCCCTTCAACTGATATATGGATATACGATTTCGTTTGCTATTTAAATACCGGTATTTTGAAAAGCGACTGTTTTAGATATTATGAAAATGTTTCTCCTTTTTCATCCGACTTCAAAAAAGGAGGTTTCCCAATTTGATTGTATAATATATTATGTTTTTTTTTGTATGAAATTAATAATCGTTTAAGGAAATTTTGTCTTCACATTGAAATAATGTTTAATGACCAGCATAAAATTGGCAATTAACTAATGTTTTGAAAATTATGTATTTCTGTATATAAGGAAGAATATCACGTGTCTTTTTATGCGTTATTGTAACAAGAAAAATTAATGTTTTTTTTTATTTAAAAATAAAGAAAATTATAAGTTTATTGAATATAATCAAAGACATAACCATCATGAAGACTGCTACTTTTAAGTTAACTGCATCTTACAATTATGTTTATGTAAAAAATAACTCAAAACTGAAGGAAATAACAAATATCAAAGTTTCGATATCACTTCGACATAAGTCAATAAAAACTATAAAGATATATATAAAACTGTGTTCCATACCGGTATCTTGTCATTATTTTAGATGTTATAACTTATAACCAGCAGTTATATAAATGTTAAAAGCCTGAATACAACGGAATTAGATTTAATAAGAGGGTAAATGTAAGTTTGTAAATATGATAATTTTAGCTAAAAGATCGCGTCACTATGTTAAGATAGTTTAGAGTATCGTAAGATAATGTCAACACCTGATTGGTGTTATAAGAAAAAAATGTAATTTACGTGTAATCACGTAATCTTTCGCAATATGTACGAAGCAACTATAGTACAATTTTTATTTAGTAAAAGCTATTTCATGTCATTACAGATAATTGAGTATTCTTTTCTTGCATTGGAAAAATGCATTAAGTATGTTTTAGTTTTCTCAATATATGTAATAATTACTACAAGAAGTTCTTTTTATTTGACTCCCTAATAATGCACAATAATTCATTTGTAATTGATTCAATACTTGAACTCCAAAAATAAATAACTAGCTTATTCTTCCGTCATATTTGAAATTGTTTTAAATTGAATAAAAAGCATCAAATAATTGAACATAAAATTAGATTTTACATGTTTCAAATCAAAGGGATTGAGGCAATTAAATATCAAAAAACGGAATATTATTCATTTATTTATCATCAAAATCTTACATTTTTTATTCAGATAGGTTTTCCAATTAATAGCTATGCTGCCAACACCAAGATTGTATCATCAATATTGAAACAATATAAGGTAAGAAAATAAAATACGAAATTAGTAAGAGACGGAAGTACATAATAGATAGATAAGTTACAAATGTAAGAATCGGTAAAGCATTGGAAAAAGTAGTCTGTTTCAATCAAGTAGACTTAACAAATGGAAAAACAGTTTTAATTATCACATTGGTTACATTTCTACCACAAGTTTTACACAGCTTTCTTGATTATAATTATTAAATTTAAAGTCAATTAAATCAGTCATTTGGTTTTAACACATTCAACATTAGTCTTACAAATCACTATTTACTTATCTGCTTATATTAAGAATATAACTGGTTTCAATTTTTTATTAAATCATTTTTTACATTGTACACAATTTCAATCAAAATTATCTATTAACATACATGGCAGCACCTGCTTTAGCCAGCTGGTCAGCCATTTCATTGCCATAGATTCCTCGGTGAGCTTCCACATAATTCCATTTTATTTGGAGCTTGTTTTGAAGGCTATCTAGTTCTTTGAAATCCTTTTCATTTTTCACTGGTTCTCCTGATGACAGTTTCCATCCTTTTCTTTTCCAACCTATAATTAACATTATATCAACTTATTAAAAATTAAAAAATGTCCTATTACCTAGTTGTAAATATTTTAATATAAGAACTTTTTAGTGTTTTTACTGTTTCATAAAATTATGTAATGCGTTGTTAAATTTAAGTAAGTCAAACAAATGTTTAAGGTACCACATGCTAATATTTTTTATTGATAAAATTGAAACAAACCTGGGAGCCATTTGGTAACTGAGTTGATAAGAAACTGCGAATCAGTGTTGATAGCTAACTTTTGCACTCCATTATCAATAGCCTGCTTTATTGCCTTGGTAGCTGCTTGTATCTCTCCACAGTTGTTGGTAGCCCTTCCGGAGACAGGTTCGCTTACATTCATTGAGTGACCGTCACCCCAATAAACGCCCAAGCCCGCTCGAGCACCCTGTCGGCCATTAGCAGAGCAGGCTCCATCAGTATACACTTGTACAAAACCTTCATTGTCTGTTTGAAAACCTGCTTGTTCTTGTGGCTCGATCAATATTGACTTTTTACCCTTTGAACCTTTTTTTATGATCTTATCGACACCTTTTTCAAAACCTTTTAATCTCTGCTCTATATCATCCAATTGTTTTACAATTATTGTATTTAAATCATCTGAATCATCACTACTGCTATTTCTACTTGTTTTGGATTTAGATTTTTTTTTAGGAATATCATTACTACTTTTGTTTTGTGATGATGAGGCATAGCTTCTCTTTAAGTTACTATTCGTAGCAGTTTCCAAGGGCAAGCTTGAACGATTTTTAGGTGCCTTTTGTGTCGTTGATGCACCTCCACTATTCGTAGTTATAAAGTCCTGAGCTTCAACAACAGTATTAAACTTTTTGTACCTCGCCCCGGCAAATCCTTTCACCTGTGCTTCACAGTCACCCCAGTTCATATAAATGCCTGAGGTTCGACCCTTCGCCACGGCATAAAAAGGCATTTTTGTAATGCAAATGAATCCTGTATACACACTTTTACTACATCTCCTAAAAAACTTTTGGTAGTTATATACCCTCCATAGCATTAATAATGTTTGAAAATGTTTTGGTGGTATTCTTTAAAATTTTCATGCGGTAGACAGTTGCTGCGTGAAATGTCAAGTGTCAACTGTCAACTATCAGAAATCAAAATTCAAATGAAGTGTACGTCATGGTATAATAATCGTCACGAATGTTTAGCGATTGATGAGAATAGTTGCGCATCGGTAGAATCGCGCTCGTAATTAACATATTAGTGCGAGAAAGACAACACGACTGGGACAACCAATCAACGCTCGCGCACTCGACGATCACGCGCCCCGCGCGCCGCACCGTTACCTCGATACCTTATTTTTGACTTCTGCGCAGGTTTCGTTCAGCGCTGAAGGTAATTGACGGTTACGATAATAGGTATGAAAGTATAAATTCAAATGTACAACGTTATTCATAACTTACCTTTTTTTTGACGGAGGATATCCTCTTACGGATACCGCGTCCTCCTCGGGGGAGAAGGAATTCATAACTTACCTATCTTAACAATAAAATTCAGAGAATGAAAGGCTCACCGACTATAACTAATAGAGTGAAAGCAAAAGGACATACACAAGTCATTCAGGGGCATAATATGTACTTAAGTGAAATAGTAGGCGAATAGTCTACTCTAATATTTTTTTGAAATCATGCATTGTTAATTTTCTTCACATGATACTCAAAATACTTGAGGAGAAAATTTTATCGCTCTTTGAAGCCAGATATTAGAAGTAGGTCTCGTTTTAAATAACAATGTGCATTATTTCTCGCCAAGTATACAAATAAAAAAATATTTCAGAAAAAATAGTAGCATTCATTCACTACTAATCTTGTTTAAGACAATCAGTTTGTTGAGTTGTGTTTCCAAATAATCCTTCCTAAATAGACTTAATTAAAAAATATACTTTATATAGAAAATAAAACAACAAAGGTAAAGTTATGTACTTTATTAGGATACTTATCAGATTATTTTGTTCTGTCATTCCATAGTACATAATAATAGTGTTAACACATAAAACTACATCACTTCTAGTGTTTCGTAAAAAATCCGAGACGTTTCTTATAATATATTATTATTTATTAATGCATACTATTAAATATTAATTAATAACTTGGATTTTCAAACAAAGTAACATATCTATTTCGGTCTTATCTTAACAATAGATAGGTACGCAACACCTGAATACATAGGTTGCGCAGGTAATCCTATGTTGATATTGAAATTGATTGAATTACCTAATAAAATTTTATTTTAACATAGCTTTCATTTTATTTTGAATAAAAAAAATATTAAAATATGTACCTATACGTGTCACACTATTAAAGTTAATCAATATTTGAAATTTAATCGCCGACGTATTTTATTTAGCAGTAACACACATCTTCAAAATAAACTACAGTGTCACTCAAGATACACATATTCAATACTATAAAATATTATGAATGCGTTATATAACATTGGATGAATGTTTCTTTATTTAAAAATGATTATTATTGAATTACCTTAATATCTGAAATGCAACATGTTATTAGTACGTAAGATTAAACTTCAAGTTCAAATGTTTCATACACCGATTTCATCAAAATATCAATCATGGCACTGTTATTGACAATTCCTTGGGGTCATTATTGGAAGATATAGTGTTTTTAGCGTACATAAATGTATAACTATGTATAAACACATTAACACACGCTACATACGAACCGACATCTTTCGCGTATGCCGATTTCGGTACAACTATTTGATACATCTACAAAAATTTACAACCATACAGTTAGGGCACACGTTTTAGCAATGTTAAAACGGTGCATTGCTTAAACGAATAAAAACATACCTTAACATTAAATTAATCTAAGGATAAAACACAACATATCAATAAATTTTTTTAACTTGTGAACAATCGATTTGGTTAATGCTTGGTAAGTTTAGTTAGCGCTGAGTAATAATTTTACTCGAAAAACAATAGAATATATACTGCAAAAATTAAGTCCTAGTCTGTTACGATCCTTTGTACCTATGTATAAACATATACATTTTACATTCATTTGAAATAGCGCTTCGCAAAATTTTAGCAAACTAAATGCAGTTAAGAATAATATATTAAAAAATGAATGGTAACGTAACTCCTTAGTATTGCAGTATGTATCTACTGTTGAAAGTTTTTAAGACGACTAGTTAGGTTCTAGTATTTCATAAAAGTAAAACCCAACGGTTATGACGATGGTACAATTATATGTTATCAATTTAAATATAACAATAGACATGCGTATCTTAATAATTTTCTAATATTCGCCTGAGTCAGGCAGGATTTTTTAACAATTAAATATTAGCAGGCGCAAAAACCAGCAACATTTGCAAATCGAAATACATAATGTGGGCCTTCTAAAATAGACCTAAGTATTATCATCGCAACAATTTTTTAAACTCCATTAAAAACTTGTGATCAATAGATCTTCGTTTTTAAAAGAATTGAATAAGAATATGACATTACATCTTGTGTCTTAATTTCAACGTAACTCGCTGTAACTTTTTTTATTTTTATGGTATGCTATGTCATTCCATAACAATTTAAATTTTCTTGCGATTTTGTAACAATTTATTTTGGACTTCAGCTCAGACATTTTTTCAAAAAAAAAACTTGCTTCAAACGATTGTTTGTCAAAATATTATTAATTAATTATTATTAAAAAAATGATTACTATTTTTTAATGTTAGCAACATATAAATTGTTGCCATACATGCGTAAAATGAACAATAACGGTATTTGGTCTAACTTTTTAATTTTAAGAAATCAATATCATCCAATTAATTAACGCACATACCCTTTTATAATCTGCTCGAGTCAGACAATTAGATCGATGAGCACCCTGTAGACTAGAGAAAAACTGTAAAATCTACCTAGCATTATCTAAATAAAGCATATATACATCTGCTCGATACTCTAAGAATAGATGCAAAAATTGTAAGGATGAGAAAACTGTTTATTCAGTGTGCTGGGTAATAAATTCCAGAATTTAGCACTGAAATTTTAGAACTTAAAAGAAGAATTGAATAATTCAGATTTCATCCAAAAGATATATTTTAATGAAACGTTCTGTAATCATACTGAATTCATGTTTAATACTTTGTATCAAGGGTTTTAAATGGAAATTAAATTACAGAGATAATACCATAATTCTCTTGAAAAAATGTATGTATTTACACTGAACACTGAATATTCAAGGGTAAATTTAGGAATCAATGAAAAAGTCAACGTTAACATTTTTTAATAATTTCATAATAATACAATTACATATTATTATTTTGTCGTCGTATTTCTTTTAAGGTATGTTTCTTATACGATTTCCACTGGGTGATTTCTATTGCTAATTTGTTTAAAAATGATCATCTAAGTTAATTTTCGTGGCAATATTAGTTTAATATAAAAATATTTTTAGCTATACTATATTATTTATCTGTGCGTGTTTACATTGATGAGTTGTGTTGATCTGTGATATTCGACGCTTGAGCTTTGACGCCGAAAGTAAGCTAATGATATTCAAAATATTTTCCTATGGTGGATGGAGCGTGATATGAATTATTATAAAAGACGGAACTTTGAGGCCAACGTTTAACATTCAATCTTTGCATAATCAAATTTTAATATTTTCCTAATGTATTTTTTATCGATTCTAAATGAGTGCTAATGAGCCTTACAAAAATTGCTAATCATTAATTAAAAACGTATGCGTGGATTATTTTCGAGTTTTTTGGTTCTTATAACTCGAAAATTTATGAATACACTTCAACAGTAATGTTGATAACGAATAATTTTAATACTTTCGAAACGCTTACATCTACCGGTCGAGCGATGTTAAAACACACCGTTTCTAAAGCAAAACTAAACTAACGATCCAAGTCCACTAATTTAAATGTCAAACTACACAAGGCATGTATCGTGTTTAGGATACGCTGAAAAAATATACTTGTCTATGGTACGCTGGTATTCATTTATGAAGTCTTTGGTTCACTAACACAACGAAGTTTATTGTAACACACACATCCTTGCAAGCAAGGTCTATATAGAACACTCATCACTGTCACGCGCGTAGTCATCGTCTTCTTCATCGTTGCGGGTTTTCTTAATTTTTCCAGAAACTACGCCAGTATTAACTTTACTGAACACATTGCTACGGTTTCTAGAAATTTCTCTTTGGGGACTCAGTCTTTCCGCGACGGCTCTTTCATAATTATCGGATATTTTGCTTACACCGTTGACAGGGCTCGTTGGAGTTTTAACTGCTTTGTTTGGGGACATAATTTTTTTAACCTCTCCACTTTTGTCTAGAACTCCACTTGTAGCTGCCGTGTACGAGGGTGGATCTTTAGCTCTGGCCCCGCTAGGATTCAACAATTGGGAATATAGAAAACTATTATTTCCGAAATTCGCGAACCGGTTTTCCATTTTTCCGTTCATCATCATAAGGCTGACCGGTTTTTCTGGTGGAATGGGTTTCTCTGTTTTCCGATCTTGTACATTCGTTTTGTTGGCCCATCTGTCTGTGTTTCCGAGTGCATATATAGAGCTAAGGTTTACAAAACCAGATTGGTTATTTTGCGGCCGCGTTATTGCCGGTGCATTTGGAACATCTTTGTTACGAGCGTTAGATATGCTGTCACTGAACGTGGAATCTTCTACGCTCGAATCCTCTACGACGTCAGTGTTTGTGACGTCATCAATATTCGGCGATAGGCAATCATCGTCGGTTTCATCGTATGAGCTGAAATTTACAATGTATTGTTATAGAATGAATTAGAATTAGTATGCTAGGACATAACATTTGTATATGTACTGAATGCAACGAAACTGCGGAGTAAATATATTTGTTAGTCGCTTCATGCGATAATGCCAATGAGTTTATATACAAACAAAAAGCATAAAATATGTGGTCGGTATGTACAGGAGCATATTATTATAATGCGTTTTTCATCAGTAAGGCAGACAATAATTCAAGCGAACTTCTTCGTTCATATTATATTGCATTTCGCTTTCGTGATGTTATTTATTATGCAGTGCGATTATCTTACACAATAAGGGAGAAGCTTCCTTTTAAATAACTTTTTAAGTCCCTATGTAAATATTCATCGATATAGGAACACGAAATAATCTACGAAAATAATTATTAAACACATAAATATAGCATAACGACACACAAAGAAACGGTTATAAAAAAATAAAGTTAAATATTTTGAATAAAATCAACCAAAGATAACTACGTAAGGATCAAATCAAACTAAATACCCAAAAAACTTTCTAAATGATGTTTTAAACAAAAATACGTGAAACAAAAGTAACTGATTCAATATCAGTAAAGACAAATACTTATACTTTTTATCGTATTCCTATGTAGATGATAATAATTGACTTCTCGATGTTTTTTTTATGATTTAATAGGCAAAATGGCACAAAATTATACACTGCACTTCACAAACACAGGCTTACCCTATCATAGCCAGTTCTGTCTCCCTCCCTGATGAAAGAAATCGGTATAAATACGTCAATATAGATGATATATTAAATGTAAGTATATCTAATCAAAAATAAATACTTCAGGATCATATCAGTACGAACATAATATATAACGATAAGTGTTCATTTTAATAAAATTAATAGCCAAACTACTATAGTCGTCAGTCGAATAAATAAAAATAAATGCTAAAAATGAAAATTAGAATGAATTTGGAGAGAGACGATTTCTTTTTTGCATTCAGAACATATTTTTGAAGTATTCGAGACATTTTTCTTGCGTGAGGTGATCTAACACGGTGCGATGCACAATATGCTGTTTGACTAAGTTCCTAGTGCGTGATATAACACATATCTACATTACCGAAAAACTTATTTGTAAAATCTATCGCCATTCAAGCCTGAAGATCTGCAGATTTCATAGAAACGATTAATGGAATCCTTTTTTTCGGATTCTTTAATTACTTTATAAAGCCTAGGAAAAAGAAAAATAATTATTGCTCGTGTTTAAGTTAAAGGTTTTAATGTGAGAGGAATTTGAGTGATCTTACATTTGGTCTTGCGCGTCGCTGCCTCCTTCTTCGGCGACCAGTAGTTCATATTCCTCAGCAGCAAATCGATCCCACTCCGACATCTGAAAGAAAATTGCTGTTATTATTATGTGTCCTGTGATTTAAAATTCTTACGTATCCATTAACCATCGGTACGTATCGGTTGTATATTTTATTCAAAAGAGCGAAAGGTGGCTCTAGAAAACGAGGCAAAAACTTTATGAAGATTTAGCTAATATTATACAACACTGTTATAGTCAACCAATTTTAGACTATAAAAGTTAGTGCACATTTAAAGAAAATGACATGGATGCGCTACTTTTCGCTTTACTTGGCAAATTAATTAAATTCCAAATATCTTTTGGGAATGTGTGTTTAAAAAAGATTTTTTAAGTTTTGCTAAAATTTATATTCCTCTGAATCAGAGGGAGGATCATAGAAAAAATATCATAAGCGCCATTCAACTCGATGCATTAATAGCGGTCGTAATTATATATAGCTTACCTCAGAATCGGAATCTCTTTGTGTGGCGAAGGGGTCACGCTGCTCATGGTCCAGATACTTCTCTAAGTTGAAGAACGTGTCGAAGAATATCGGCGTGAGTTTGCACTTTTTCAGGTCAGTCAGTGTCACCTTGCCGTCTTCTGCCGGGTGTACCATGTCTAACATCTGAAATGTGTGAAATTATTTTGTAAATAAAATATAGTAAAGCATTTGAATTAAATTTAAAATTGAATTTTATAGAATTGCATCTGAAGGGAATGGATGTGTCGAAATCATCTCAAGCCGAATCAAATGTTTCTACATATAATATTACTTATAATTTTTCTAAATAATTATGTACCTTTTTGAAGAACAAGTTAGTAAAACCGTACACATTGCAGATATGTTTTCATACATTCTATAGCAGAGTTGCTATTTTTCAATAAAGAGTAGAGACCTACCAAAGTATATATTTTTTAAAATTTAAAACCTATTTACCTGACACAAGCAATCATTGAAAGGCAAGGTTTCGATGCCGATCGCCTCCATCCTCTGCATCTGTTCTTCGTAGAAGTACTCCAGCTCGTACATCGATATGTAACCGTCGCCATCCAAATCCATACATCTGAAATGTAGACGAGAAAAATATTATATCATAATAAACACCGCAGATTCCTCGCATATCTGTTAACAGGTAATCAGGTATATCTCTCTAACCTTTTATAGATAAGCGTGTCCAAACGAAACAAATTAATTATTAAATTTTAATATATTAGTGCATTAAGTTTATTTTAACTACGAATTATAAGAATCAAGCAGCAATTATACAGTCGCAATCGTGACGTGATTAAATTAGAAAGGAGTGAATATCTTGATAACAAATTATAATTAGACATCCTTAGATAAAGGCTAAAGCGTCCTAAGTACCTATCTAAGTATTTTCTTAAAAAGCTTTAAGCTAATTGGTCCACAATAGGCAATTACTGGAACCATAATGGAAAATAAGTTAAATTCAATGAGTTAGAACGAAAGATTTCAAGTAATGTGAATAAAGGTCACGCCAATGGCCCATATCAAATACAAGTACTGAAATACATGCCGTACTTTTGTATTTTATATGTAACTAATTCCTTTGAATATTTTTCGGGATTGATTAGAATTCGTAAGAAGGCTTTTTGCTAAAGACTTTTATTCTGTGAAACATAAGTCGTCTGTAAAATATTAAGACGGAATGTACTTTACTTGTTTCGATACACTTATTGTTTGTGTTTTTATATGTCTGACGCGCAAAATTAAATTATCAGAAGAAAAATTCTAAAAATTCATATGTGCTTTTTTATATACTTAGGTACTGTAATTGGGTTTATAAGTTATATTTAATGTCATAAATAAAAATATTTATACGTTACTAGCTGTGCCCCGTGGTTCGAGCACGTTCATATGCTTTCGTATATCATATGAGCAAGGATATAAAAGCTTTACTATCTTAATATATAAAAATCGTGTCACAATGTTTGTTCTCAATGGACTCCTAAACCACTTAACCGATTATAATAAAATTCAAGTGCAGTTTGATCCAACTTAAAAGATAGGATAGCTTACATCCCGGTATTGCCCCGGGAACGGGAACTACGCGGGTAAAACCGCGAGACACAGCTAGTGATGCACTACACAAATAAATTGAGTAGAGATGACATTGAGAGGTTTAGTTAGCTCGTTTATTTAACTTCGTATCGATGTTGCGAGTTACCTGAACCAGTACTCGGTGGCAGTGGGATGGCTCTTGTCCTCCTCAGCAAGAAGGAACCACACGAACTCGGTGTAGGACATGCGCGGCTCGCCGTCCGGCGTCACTCGGTTCTGGTTGCCGCGCGTCACGCAGCCAGATAGAACTCGTTCTATCATTCGGCTGGAGAGTGCTGCAACGTTTTACATGTCAAATCAATAGAAGGTAATATTAGTAGCTATAACTCTTTTTTTAGATTAGCCTAATACGATAACAAATTATAAGTAAGTACATAATACATGTGCTTTAAGAAGTTTTTTGTGAAGAAGATGTCTAAAGTACAACTCATGCAAGAATATTATTTTATAAAAGCTTTTAAGTATTAAATATTAGATTTTTGTCTTTTCGTCTTTAATAACGATAATTTTATAAGACAGCTATAGAAACTTCCTTTGATAATATCTCAGATACTATGTTCTATATATATTGGAATAGAGTACATAGTTCTTCGTCTTTAACTAAGTAAGAATATATAACTAAGTAAGTAAATTTATAATAAACTGTAAGAATCTGTATATTATATGTATAATGTATAATACATTTTGTATATAAGTGAGCAGTTCTTATGACAACGACACAGCTGTAACGCAAATTAAATTGATATTAACATTATAGCCATATAAGGTTAAAGAGGAAAAAATACAATAATTGGCCTCACCATGGTCATTGTGCCTCGCAAGGTCGTGCTTGTCGATGAATAGGTCGTGATCCTTATCTAGTTCCCAGAATTTGCAGTAAATTACGTAGAAATGTTCATAACTGAAACATATTATTATTTTCCAGTAAGACATTTGTTAGTTCTATGATTGTTATTTGTGTGTATTACAGAAAGGAATGCAATTAGAATGAATGAATTTTTAAGATTTTGTTTTAAATTTACAATTTATCAGAACGTTTTATAAAAATATTTTTACTCTAAACCCTGCTTGTATTAAATTTCATGCTAAGGCATGTGCAAAGTTGCACATACATTCATTTTTATTGTTTATAAATTACCGATGAGTTCATCGTACTTGTTTGAATAATAATAACACGATGATTTTGACCACAAGCATGAGTTCGTGGCCCGAAAATCCAAAGACCTAATACTAATTATGATTATTAATATAATTGATTCTAATTAAATGTGGGCTTAAAAGTTTTGCATGTACCTAAAATATTGTGTCACTTGGTTAATGTCTTCTTCGTCTTCTAGGAGTTGTATCACTTGCAGGAAGTTTGATCTTCTCAGTTCAGGGATCGATATTCGACCTGACCACGATCGATTTACACAGTAAAATATCCTAGCGATCACCTGGAATTATAAATTATATAAATAGAAAAGTGTTCTTCTTGAACAAGAGAAGTATTTGTTCTCGAGAATTGTTTTTAATATTTTTAATAAGACTCCCTTTTTTCGAAACGAATGAAGACTGTTCTAGTGTATTTTCCTAATTTTAAATTCTTACTGAAGACTAATTCTGTATAATGATAATAAAAACGGTCACGAAAGTTCTATAAAAATATCAATTATATTTAATCAAGCACAAGTAAAAATCATTTACATGGTTTAATTAACATTAGAACCGTTCGGTTGTTTGTGTTGTGTTCGACGACATCTGACTCTTTTATTTGCCTAATTTAAGGTAGCTTAATTACTGATTATATATACATAGCATGTATAATTTCACTTACAGTATGTACATATCTAGAATGGAACTCAGTGGCTTCTTTCAAGAAGGACAGGCCGGGATGCGTGTCCACCACGTCCTGGACCAATGGTACGAAGTCTTCAGGTGCTAAAGTGTTACTCTTGCCTCTAGTTAAAATATATACAAATCTGGAAGCCTGATCGTGGCATTGTGTTGTCATTCTGAAACAAAAAACATGAGAGTTACAGGCAGGTATTTTTTTAAATTCTAGAAAAGTAAAGTGTGAATAAAACAGACGCATTGTCAACTTTTAATTTACTAGCCTAATAAGATTTTAATAATCATGACGAAAAAGGAAAGTAAGTCTTTAGTTGTCATCCAAAAATCCATGAATCAAATATCTAAAGTTCCATTTTAAGTATGATTGAGACTTATAAAATAATACGACGCTTTAATAACGCACTTATGAGATCAATCCAATGGTTTTTAAATACCATTCCATTAGCTGAAATTCACGATTTACGATCCATTTGCGGTGGGTTTTAATAGATAGTTTATATGTACGCGGTTTTCATTGAGTCAACATATTCGAAACAAGAGGAAATTAAAGCCATTTCTTACAAAGAATTGTTGTTTTAAAGTTTTCATTTAATTCGTAATAATATTATCCTTATAGGTACTAGGCCGTTGTTTTAAGTCGATAAATATTTTAAAACAGAATAACTATACCTATTCTATTAAAATTATCGCTACTATTCCCATCTATATAGCTAACTATTTTTGCGAATAAATCTGTTCGCGATACTAAGTGGAGATAAAGCCTACTTTCTTAAAAGGCTTTCAGCTGATTAAATTACGTAACATTTTGCTTGAGGTCGTTTAGCTAAGATTGTAGACTTTACTGGCCCAGACGGGATCGCAGGTTTATATTTTTCCATAACTCGAGTAAGTCAGGCGATTAATTTTTAAGGGGTTTCGAGATTAATAAGATGGCGGATTACATCAATTTCTGAAATTGTAATGGATTTTTATTAGAAAATTCTAGCATTTACATTAGTGACAAAAATAAATTTAAAGTAGGTATAGATAAAATGTGAAAAATATAATTTAAAATATATTTCTTATGTTTTGATATGATGTTTCGTATGAAGTCCCTAAAATTTGTTATCGTAATAAACACTGTGGAAAAAGTGTTATTTGCTAGTTTTACTTCTATTATAAAGTTTTTTAGGTTTAGAGGAATCAGATAAATCCCTAGATTCCGAACTGAACCTATCTTTTCAATTTATTTTGCAAAAGAAAGCCACTTTATTTATGAGTGTCACCGGCTATATTTTAACTTGAAACGTATCGAAGTTATCCAGAAGCCCTACTCCGAACGCAATCGTCGTCGACATCGAAATGTTTTGATAAAGCTCCGAGTTATAGAGTTTAAACCATTCTGACAAAAATAACAACATATCGAACATGATCAGTTCGTCGTATTGATGTCGAAATATAAACAAAGAAAAAAAAATTCGAAGTTAGTAAAAACTGTATCGTATCGAAATCCACGTCGATTGTGTTCGAAGTACAGATGCAGAGCTCCAAAGAGACCAGAGCTTGCATTTTATTTATTAAGCTATAACTTATAAGAAACTTACTCTCTCCAAAAGTCTATAAACTTGTGTCCGTCGACGGGCGCGTGCAGGTTCAGCTGCGTGGCGAGGAACAAAGGCATCTTCCAGTACAAAGGGCACTCACATGCTTTCACTATGTGCTTGAAGCTTTCGCGAGGAACCTGCCAACAATGTATTGGATGAATGTAGGCACAAAACTTAGTACTATTCATTAATTTAAAGGTATTTTTGCCTATTGACTATAGAAGTGGGGGTAAAGTTTATGAGCTTGTGAGGATGTAAGATTGGTAGGAGTTAATGAACTGATCTTGGAATTTTTCTAACAATAGAAATACATGGTATTAAATATACCCAATGTAATTAATATGTAAAAAATTGATATGATGATAGGAATAAAAACCTTAAGTTTCTAAATTGCAACATAATAAGCAAACCTTTCTACGTATACAACGTATTTTCGAAAGAAAGTATGCCCTAAAGAGTAAAAAACATTGAATACAACTCCATCTAAAGATAAGCATTGTTCATAACGGGTGTCATACAAATTGTATAAGCTTTAACATATCTGCATTAATTACTGTTATTAAAATGCAACTTGTAACGTGTCGACTTCATTCAAATGGGCACTGCAGTGATGGCTAGTGATTAAATCGGTTTAACGGAATATGGACATTATTGTGGTAGTTTAAATGCTAGAGTCGTATGTAAAGTTTTGCTTTCTATTTAGATGTGGTCAGTCATACTCGTGTCCCGTGGGTGGCCCGTCCGACTTCCGCCTTGGAATATAGGGCGCTGACACACGGCGTTGACGAAGCGTAATAACAACACGTACTTAATAAACCTAATAGTGCATATCAGTACTAATCTTGTAAGACGTATACGTTATGAACGTACAAAATTTACCTTAGTTTGTGAGTTTATGACGTTGTATAGACTTAACTCAAAGAACCGAATTGTTTTTTAACATTCGTGAGGTTTTAATATATCAATCAAAAATTACAGATTAAAAATCGAATGGTTTTAGGTTGAACCGGGCGGAGCAGGAGTAGAAATTTAATTATAGCTGTGATGTGATTACATTATGATTATAAATTAAGGAAATTTTGCAGCATACAATAAGAAATTGTCCAAAGGCTATGTATGGAGGTGTGATCTAACTAACTACTCCTTTTATTACTGCTCTATCAAAAATGTATATGACTGTTTGTTAACAAACAAGTTTAAGGTATTTCTACTGATTCTTTATATGGAAGTAAACACAAATCCTTTCATAAAGAGTGTTACAAAGTAACCGACGTTCGTTAGCCCGGTGACTTTATTGACTATTAACCGCGAAGCTCACAATACGTTTGCAACTTTTTCCCACCGCCCTGATCGTTGCCTGTGCTGAATCTTCACCCCTCGCTCGGGGTTATCGACCTGCGGAAGTAGGTCACGTCGGTTTAACTAGCCTATTTATAGAGGACTATATCTTTCGCAGACTGATACATGCTTATGCAACTATTGAAACCAGTACAAGTACGTTTCTCACACCTCGTACACGGTCTATTGTTTAAACTATTGTTTTTTGATTGAACGGAAACGTTCCAATCTAAATATAAAACATAACACATTTTTAGTTGTTCAGTGAGATTGTATCAAACATATTTTTCATTTAATTCACAAAATAAGTATGTAAGCGTTTTAATGTGCATTCGCTAACCAAATTTGGTACATGTTAAGATAAAGCTTGGTTTAATTTTACTAATATTATAAGAATAAAAATATTGTAAGTATGTACGGGATATAAAGATGATTGTTTTTCGCAAAAAAACGCCCTATAGCCAAATTGAACCTGGATTGACTTATAAGGTACTTTATATTCTGATATTGGCATGGGAACGGAAAGAATTTAAGTAAAGCCGCTGGGTGTGGCTAGGAAATTCCAATTTACGGTATATTTAAAACGAAAGTTATGTTAGACGTTACTGACATGATGCGAATAAATAGCATCGTAAAGAGATGGTAAATAGAAAAATTCATGTTGTATGATAGTGAAGATATCCACTTAAATGTGGAAAATATGCTTACTTAATATTATAAGTGTGTAAGAGTATATGGATTTCGTTAATCTTTAACGCAAAAAGTAGCTTGTTTTGTATGTAAATAAGTAAGACCGTATTTTACATGACATTATATTAATTAAGAGAATAAATAGTTTACGCGACTAGTCATACTAATATTATACACGAAAAAGTTAATAAGAATGTTTTTGCAATTTTGTGTTTTGGTATATTAGACATTAGGTTAAAATACAGGGTACTTTGCGGGTAAAACCACTGGGCACGACAGTGTAACACGAGTAAGTCCGATATTAATATCCATAAGCTCATAAGCTTCAACGTAAAAGGAAAGTTTTGATGGGTTTTTAATCTGCTTTCAATCTATTTATTGAGATGTCTAAAGCTTATTTAATTTTTTTATTGAAAACTACATCGCCTCGTGGTTTTACTTGCGAGGTTTTTATTGCTCTAGCAATATCGAGATAAAAAGTACCCTATGAGGTAATTATGCGTCTAATCTATCTGAATGGAAAATTTTACACAAATTCAATCAATATTTTACGCGATAGAGTAGTAGTAAACAAATATCCATTCATCCTCATAAACCTTTGCATTTTTAAATACGGAAGGATTTTATAAATATAATGTATTACCTATGTTAAATGTATCAATGGAACGAATTTAAGTTCTTCTTGACCACAAAAACAAATGTAGACAACAATAAAACCATTCTTTCTGTATGGTTATTTTGTGCCGCCGATCGACCTAAATATGAACATATCGAAATGGGGTCGTCCGCAGTATAAGGCCAACTTTAATAACATGACACTTATTTGTATATTCTTTGTATAAATCTAACACATTGTTTTATTTTACTGTTTATTTTCACTTCTTTAATGAACCTATAATTTATGAGTATAATAATTGTATACAGAACATTTTCTGATTTCTATCTGATCAATTGAAACAAGAATTAAAAGCGATTTGTTACGAACTTAGTCTCGGAATAACTATAAAAATTTACATCATTGAGAATCTTTTCCTTGTAACTGGCACATACTGCAATAATAAATTAATTAATCTAAGCATTTTATTTAAAGCAAAAAATAACAACATCGCTATAAAAAACACTTTATTTGCTTGAAGTACCATCGTATAAAACTCTTTTAAAGACGTTCTTTTGAACGTCGACAACGTAGACACGTACCTATAAAATGCTCAACAGCGAGAAAATTTTAAAAGAACAACTTATACATTAAAGCAAAATCTATTTTTGAAATTCTCCTTATGAAAAAAATAGAGCGATATTTGTAGATTATATTTTTACTAGTAAATTTTCGTCGGAAACTTTCATGCAATTTAACAAAACACAAATTGCGTTGACTTCAGAGTTGCCAAAATATATTATTGCACGTTTAGAGTATCGTAAACTTGGGCATTTTAAATCGATCTGCGGATCTGTGCCAAGAATTTTGTGTTTAATGAACATTTTTTATGTAACCAAGTTATTAATAGTAAGATGAGTCTCGTCCACGTTTCGTACAGAATATTCTTCTGAACAACGTGACGAAAAATAAAAAAGTGTTCGTAGCTTTATACAAAAACGACTTTAGAGCTCTTTGGTGAGCATTGTTTTTATGTAAGTACCTGGCATTGCAACACGTTCCGACTGAGGGTACTTTGGTACTTAGATCCATGAACATACAGACTAACAAGATTGCTTGTGTACTTTGGAAGCGCGCCAAGCCTGGTGCTTTACTTTACTATATCAATATTGGATCAAGTCGATTTCATTTAATATAATTTCATTACCAATTTTATCTCTCTGTTTTGGATTGTATTTCAGAAACGTTATGATAAATTAAATGCACAAAGTTAGCCCAGAGATATTTTCTTGTTTCCTATATTTAATTACATATTGGTCACTTACAGTCATACTTTTTTAAAGATATCGAACGTTTAAAATACACTTTTATTGCATATAGTATTCTATCATATTTTCAATGTTAATATATCTGAAAACTGAACCTGAAATATTCTAAAATGTAAAGTGTCCCATAAAACGGTCTAGTGGTGTTGTGAAATTTTCATATTGCCAATGGAATATGAACAACGAACGTGTTTTATTCATAAAAGTCTTCAAACCTTTTATCCAGCATAGAGAATATTATATAACATTCATTTCTTAACATTTTCATTACAGTTGCTATTGATATATTACGACAGTTTATCTAGGAATCGTCTAGAGTCTAGACGAATACATTTATCAAAAAACTTTCGCACAGAATCGAGATTGATATAATTTCACAATATTACTTGATTGTACATTTTTCAATTGCGTATTACATTCTATTATAACTCTTTATTTGTTTTAATTTTTAATTGGCTGTGTAGATGGCGTTTCCTTATATATTAAACTAGCTGTTGCTTGCGACTTCGTCCCCTTCGGATCTATTTCTATTATTATATTATAGTGAGTCAATCTTAGAAGATAGACATATACTGTCACGAACTTTTTTTTAGATCATTTAAATAGATATAATTCTTTCATTCATATTTTTTGGTATCTTGAACCGTTTTCGCAGCACACGCAATACCCTCAAAGATGAATAATTTTCCCCGTTTTTTCCACATATTACATTATATCTTCGCTCTTATTAGCCGCAGTGTGATGTTATGTAGCTTAAAGCCTACCTCAATAAATTGTCTATTCAATAAAAAAAGAATTTTTCAATTCGAACCAGTAGTTCCTGAGATTAGCGCGTTCAAACAAATAAACAAACAAACTCTTCAGCTTTATATATTAGTAAGTATAGATTGTAATTTTCTTTGATTTAGTATGAAAAAATATTGTGTTTAAAACATCAAATATTAAAAATCACATTTCAAATTCACGTAGAACCAACTCGCGACCTCCTTTTTAGATCGTAGTTTGACACTTAATATTTAAAAT
>JADANM010001663.1:3574066-3588306 GCA_026213755.1 Eurema hecabe | reverse complement strand
GGGAATTGGGAGCACTGGAGTTAATTGTTCAGTGAGAATCAGGTTTCATGATATAGGTAAGGTCGGCCTGACATTAATAGATACGTCCTCTTCGTTAGACTTTAATATCATTTTTAATAAAGAGAGAAATATTTTAGAACCGTTTTTTGCATGATAGCATTTTTTGGCATTCGCGGACAGTAATTTTTTATACTAAGTTTCCCACTAAGTATCAACAATCAAGATCCTATTTCGGCCTTTATTGATTGGTCAATACTTATAACAGGCAGCAATTCAATGAACTATGAATTTCATATAATATATATTACATATTTTTATAAAATAATTTCTATATTATATGCTCCTTTAGATCCGATTTAATGATATTTGCTTTGTTAAATTCTTTAAGTACTTTCCGTTTCTAATGACACAACAAAGCATTAGAATGAAAAGAGACTTTTACTTTTTAACACTGCCGGGGAACAGTTCAGCAAACAAACTATATAAAATGATCGCTATAAATAAACTAAAGTTCAATAAATAAACGATGCTTCTGTCTGCCCGCGACGCTTAAAATAAATGCCTTGACTGTTAAGTATCAGATATTCAGAGACGATACTTATTTAAGTTTCATTTGAAAGTGCTTTGAAACTTAAGAGGAATAATATTAATCGCCCCCAGAGGTGCTATAAGCATTACTATACAAATAGAAATAAGCCCGTGTTTTGTGAAAAATGCTATTGTTTTTCTTTTCTGGTTCAAACATATCTAGTAATTCTAACTACGCTTGTATTCTTTTAAAAGTTTTTCTTTTCTTATTATTCTGATAGTTGTTTCATTATGCTTTAGAAATAAAACCACTCCGCTGGTTCTACAATACTTTCTTTATTTATATTTAAATGGAATTACTACAACCAGTTTCGTTACATAATTGTATTCACTATAGACTTGGAAGAACTAATTAAAATTAAATAAATAATAAGTTCAATGAGAAACATTTGATATTTTCTATAGCAAAGGATAAATTATTCCTCAAAACATATGAGTTAACATGATTCATATATGCTCCTTTTTAAAAATCTATGCAATATAAATTATACACAGACAAAAGCTAAGAAAAGCATCACAGTGATACACACCTTCTAATAATCCACGTAGCATCGTAAGAATTCCCACTTAACAATAAAAAAGGATGTCTCATAACCAAGCATACCAGTAGGCAACAGCTACTGCTTCCATTTACATAATCCACTAGTAAGATTGGCTTTTTATCGCGGTCCGTGATCGTAAGCTACATCGCGTCCATCAACCTATTATTGGCACGCCGTTCCGATCTCCTTGGCCTAAAAATTACGATACCCTATATTCCCGTTGTACGTCAGAATGAAATTTAGGAATATCCAATTAAGCTTATCTTGTTTCGACGCTATAGGCGAGTAAGTGTAATGAATTTTTATATAAAATTAATATTTGACCCATATTTTTAAAGTTACTGGTTATTTTATGGATTATGATGAGGATGCTTATTTTCATTTGAAAACTGTATTTAACATAAAACCAAGTATTTTATATTAAACGATATCTATTGTTCAACTGTCCTATCAAAATAAATTTATTGTTGATTATAGGTTATTTTACCAAGGGATTCGATTTGATATAATAGACAAGTAGAGGTCACGTTAAAGCGAATTCAGCTTAAATTGACGCCCTAAGTTAGGGTGACTTTCGAAACTGCTTTGCAAATTGCTTACTGGGCCTCTCAGGCTGAAGTAATTTATAGAAGGTATTCTGAGCTCTTATTTATTAGGAACATTTTGCAAATTAACAGTTTTGAAGCAGACAAAGATGATCTTTTTGTTAGCAACAATAAATAATAAAGAAATGTATATACGGTCCAATTGAGAAAACTTCTCCGAAGTCATTTAAAACTATGATTTAATTGAGTTTACGAGAATATAAGACAAACCAACTTAAATTATAAATCTTAAAACTATGTCATCCGTAAGAACAAATCTTAGACGTTGTAACCCAATTCACTTAAAGCATTTCTTAACTTTATGGATATAAATAGGCAAAGTTGTAAAGATAACGAAACTTGTACTTTCGAGATAAGAAGTATGAACTAATTTCGTCAAGTTATTTTCATCCTTGAGTAATCTTGGTTGTTTTTAATTTTGGCTTACCCCAAGTTGAAAAGTTAGCAGTAGGTACATTAAGCGCTCGGTTCTCACATTATTCGACGAAAGATTTATGAAACAAGTTTTTAAGATTCTTGAATCTCTAAGTGATAAATGTTATATTTTTTTCGGTAGGAGCCTAAACAAATTTCTAATGAACTTAGCGTTTTGCTAATTAGAATTGAAATTGAATTATTTTTAAAGATAAAATGTCATAGATATTTTTATGAACAAAATATGTGTTATTTTAAGAAAATATAATTAAGTTACTCGTAAATTAATCTATAAGCTTTACTAAAAATGAAAACGATAGCAAGCGTGTTTCTATATATTTATGTTCAACTTTATAACGAGTATTTAAAATGAATTATAATAAAACATTCCTTACAATTATAAGGAATGTTTTATTGTAATTATATTTTATTATAATATATTTAATTAAATAAACGTTAACATTACCTAGATACTATATTTTATTTGTAGTGATTAGTTAAGAAAATGAAGTTTAATATCGTAAGTATAAACAGGCATGAGTACGGCGTGTCCGCAATATGCCCGGTCTATAATTATAACGCGGGACTACGGTATAAATAGTGGCGCGGCTCGCACACCAAATCGGGAAACAGCAATGCCCGATAGACGGCTGATTGATGTAGACCATGTGGAAGTGTTCCGGAGTGATTGGAACTTGCTATTTGTAATTTGACATTATTATACGTACACAATGATTATGACGACTCTTTTTTACGTAGTATTCTGTTGGTAGGAATATTTTGAGGTTATGTGGTATAAATTTATTAGTTTCAAGGCAATGATGTTATATTAAATAGATTATAAGCGCAAATTTTTGAAGCATCTTGAAAAATTTGACACGCACAACAACACTATCTCTTTTTTTGTTGGTTTTATCATTTATCTCTTTTCTATGGTTTTGACTTATATGTACCTATTTATGCTGCCGCTGCTGTGCGAAACACTTTTTTCGGTTGATGTGTATGAGTGTGACATATCTATTTTAATATAATATCTTTGTTTTAAGGTCATATGAGTATAGAAAGAACGAACTTAATTCCTAAATATAAAATGTATTTAGTATGTTAGCTAATATAATTAGTGGCCTCAATTTTAATAAGTATGTAAGTACATTTTAAAATAGAGATAAGTATTCTATGGAATAAAGTTTAGTATATAAAAAAGTACTGATAGTATAAAAAAACTATTTTTTTTTTCAATTAAAGTATTTTAAATGGGAACTTTAAAATAATTCGTATCAAACTTTTATATTAATATATTCATTAGTTTGTAATTACAATTCTTTTTGAAAATATCGTTCACTGCAAAATGAAATATTCATTTTAACACCAGAATTCACAATTTCGACAAAAATAACTCTTGTCATCCAAATAGGAAAATCAATTTACCCTTTAGAGAGGTTTGCCTACCAAATCGCGTTTGGTTCGGTCCACGGCACGTGAGATTACATTCGAAATACCTCGATCACAAATCCAGATATCGTAAATTTAAGTGAATATATGAAGAATATTTGCAGAATCTCGAGTTAGGATTTTGTTATTAGTTATGTACTTTTTGCTCTTCTGTATACCGACGTATAATTTGAGTATTGCTATTGATATAGTATATAAATATATTATGAATATTATTATAGGTTTTTAATAAAAAAAATTATAATAATAAAATGTGGGTATTTTAGAAAATTATTGGCTATGATTTTATTGCAAAAATGATCGTAAATAAGAATATTTTTTCATCTGTCTTAATACTTATTTTTAAGGTTTTAACGTAATTTGTAAAGCTAAACATCCATCAAAAGATTTTCTATTAAATTAAAAGTCACAGTATGTTCAAGTGATTTCGAGGCCAATCTTCCGTCTTTATTTACATTCAAGCACATTTCTGTGTTCGCTCAACCTCTCTCTTTCTATCAGAGCTATTATAACTTTGTTTTGGTTTCAGCACTTTCAGGCCAGCTGAGAGAGCCCGACGCGTTTCCATGGGAACCATTGATCGCCCGCCATTTTGAATGCAGCCGTCTGCGATACGTCTAGTAATTCTGAAACCATGAAACCAATAGAATGTGGTTGTGCTGTTAACAATGTATACTTTTTAATTTTATTCTTCCGTCTGGTAGTTTGATAATATAAATAAATATGTTCATATTCGGCTGAAGAATATTTAAACAATTGGCAACGAATTATCTGTAAATATTAGACTTTTAAATAAAAAAAACAGTAACACAATATATCTATCTAATGTTCACATTAGTACGGCACATAACAAACCCTAGTAGGTAGGTAGGTACCCTTTGTTATTAAAGTTTGATACACTGCTTTAGAAATACCGCTTGAACAAACTTTGAATTTAATTACCTTTACCACGTGAACGTAGGAGTGCTCTATAATTATTTAGTAATATGAATGAACAATAAATCTTTGCTCCCAACCACAAAAGACTGACAGCTAGAGTTATTTTTATCGTAAATGTCGCATTCGGAAGCCATGCTTGTTCCTGATATATCCTGTCTCCTGCGTGAGTGCCGAGGAAAGTAAATCAATAATCGGCGCCTGAAGCTGTATTTGATCTCAATTTAGAACGACTTATTCGACGGTCGTATCGCTTTGTTTCAATAAATTGTTACATAAACTTTTTTGTTCTAACTTCAAGGAAGAGAACGGTTATATAGATCTACAACTATTATGTATATTAATCAGGTTCTGTATAAAAACCTTTGTTATTTATTATAAATTCAATAGTACGTAGTGAGTAAAAACAAATTCAGATTTTTGCACTTTAGGCAAAGACTAATTTATGTTATAATAGCCGAAATAAATATATGGTTTGGTAATATTGACAATAATGTCTAATTCCAGAAAAAACGAATGTATCCTTATAAGATTTTCTTAAAATTTAGTCATTTAACCTAAAATATATTTAATACTTGCATTAAATTTAAACTATAAAATATTATTTCAGATGTGAATCCCACGTTTTTTTTCTGAATGAAGACAATGTATTATAAAGTTCATTTGCAAAAATGTTCATTAATATTGTACACTGTTTTATGTTGCACAAAAAACTGCAACGAATTCAAAATTTGACATAACAATGCATGCATGCATACAATTGACACAACAATGTTCAGTCATACAGTAACCAAGACAGAGACCTTTTTTATGAATAATAACCACTCTGGTTGCTTGACAAACATTGCTTTTTAGTAATAAATTTTCTTTTTGTACAATTTTTACTTGGTTTTAAGTAAAAATGATGCTAACATGTTACATGTTAAAAATAAAGATAAAAAACATTAAATAAAAGTCAAACTGATATTTATTTATGTAAAATACGTATTACATGAAGCACCACTATCATCTACATTTTCTGTCCGTTTAGAGTTGAAAACTAACTTATACTAAAATCTAATACGCATTTTGAAATAAGCAAAGTATTCCATACAATTTACTCATTCAAGGCAAAGCGTACGCGAATATGTAGAGCGAGCATAATCAATTTTCATTGCAAAACCATATGATACGGAAGGGTTACGTTAGTAGGAAGTTTCTATAGTAGAACAGTTTATTAAACACGATGAAAGTCGAACGGGCGGTATGATTGATCACTTTATAGAGTCCGCATCAGCAGCAAGTAATAAAGCGAATTAATAAGATACATGTTTACAGAAATTGCCTATCATGTGGTAGTTTTATTAAACTATTCGTTAGACATGTCTTTAGGGGTTATAATTATTATTTGCACATGTAAAAGCGTAACAAAGATTGGAACTGTAGTATAGTTGTATGGCGTTGTTATTATTTGGTTCCGGGGGAAGAATAAAGAAGACTTATATTATAAGAAGACTCTAAGTGAAAACGCTTTTGGGTACAATACTACCTATACTCGTCTTTATAGCAAAATATGTATGTAACACGAAAAATTATGTTGTTTAAATTTCATATTTTGAAGTATTAAAATTATTAAACTGTATATAATTGAAATAAAAATATGCTTATAGTTTCTTTAGGTTTCTAAGGAATTCATACCACGGTGAAAAGAAAGAAAGGTTAGTACGAGATTAACGACGTAGCTTGAATGGTAGACGAGAGTCGCACGTGACGGCATTGTTCTTACATTTGGCTTCCTGAGCTTAAGTGCTAGTTTCACGCCACACTTGGGATATATAGGTACTAATATTGAGTTTTTTCACATCTATTCGATTTTTTCCTTACGTATATTCTTATTGACTTTTGGGAGAAAAGGATTTGATAGAAATTCGTTTTTATAACAGTAGCTGCCTACTTTGTAATATGTAAAGGAACATTTCTTTAAATAAAGCATTATATACATAATATACGTTGAAAAATAACTATAAATATAGCCCTTGTCTATATAAAACAACGTCTCTATTTTACTCTTTTATTTATTACTCATACTTCAAGCTATCTATTTTGCCTGCTTTTAGATTTTTTATGTTTATTGCAGACCGTTAGAGAGGATCGCCAACACGCTTTGAATATTTCACGGTAAAGGTGCCAAATATAGCGCAGAAGCAAACGAACTAATTTAGTTACTTTGCAGTTGCTAACGAGTAAGGGATTTATAATGAGCTCTAATTAGAGGAACAGCGCGCTTGATTGAGATGGGATACAGAGTTACAGACGTTCAATGGCTCTGCTAATGTACGAGTACATTCTGCTTCTCTACAACCTACAGCTTATAAATATACACATTAGTTTAGTTGTAGTCCATCGAGATTACCTTTTTAAAATTATAATGTTATAGAAAAAGTCTGAACCTAATAGCACTTTTGCTAACTTATATTTTACAATACTAATTAAAACTAAATAAAACTATAATATGATTCTATATATACTAAGAGTGACTTATATACATAAGTAGGTACCTAATATTTACGTAATTAAACTTAAGGCAAGAGACTTTATATCAAGTTAAGAACCATTGACCGTAAATTTATATTGTTGTAAAAATTTTACTTTATATATAAATAAAAATCACTGACTCTCCATCTATTCTAACTTGGAACAAATCTGAAATCAAATTTATTGAGACCCTCTTTAAATGTCCATAGAATACTAATGAGATGAGTACGGAACTTTTTATTCAATCGACCCTTACTTAATTTGGACCGACGTTTTATATTGTGAATTTGTTATATTTTCTTATTTTAAGGGACACATTTGCTTAATACTGTTATAAGTATGTAGACGTCATGTTAAAAAGTTGTCCTTCAACTCACTATAGGATACATCATACAACACATCAAAAATATTACTTTAGAGAGAAACATAAAACGTTTCAATTGTAAGTAATGCTTAAATTATATTTATACTGGCATAACGTAAGTAGATATATTTTTATACTGCTGTAACGCAATACGATCGTTCAATTAAATTACCATATGCATGCATCAGTTATCTTTATCTCATGCGAAACAAAGTGTCCAAACAATAAGCAATTGTTGTGATCGCCGCACTCGTTCGCAGCTGACTGACAATGCGTCATAATATGCCGGTATTTATTGATGTTGTTTTCATATGTGCACTCTGCGTCTGATGTTACTGTATCCAGTGTACGTACCTATATCTACACACTTTATGTTGATCGTGCTGTGTTTTGATTTCAATGTGAGAGGAATCGTGAATCTCTTTACATTGTGTCACATAATATGTATAGATATAATATTAAAAAACAATTCACCTTTGATGGTAACTATATATGTAATAAGCGGTCTTATGTCAATGAGCTATAACATTATATAGTGCTATAACATTCAACTATATAGAATATGTAAAGGTGTTGTAGATACTGCAAGTTTGATACATAATATTTTTAAGACAAAAAAACGCGTCAGTAGGACATACATGTTAACTAACGTAGTTATTTCAGCTATAAGTAATCGTATTATTCAATTTAATACTTCTGAGTGTAAGGTTAAGCAACGCATCAACATTTAAAGTCTATTCCAGTTGCATATTACAATTGAGACGGCACCAAACAGTAAAAGTAAAGCGAAAGTAAATAATTTTAACAAAACGTTCTAGTAACGCACGCCAATTTGTGACCTAATGAAAACGACAGGAACTTGAATTATTCGTTGAAAGACATTCACGGTACTTAGCATTTTATTCGCACGCTAACATTCTAATTGAATTATTTCCTGGTCGCAGCGTAGTTGAGAGAAAGGATTGAGGTATTAAATGTTTCCATACTGACCAATAAAAAGTATACAATACAGGAAACATACAATTCCATAGAATAAAGCGTTATACGTCTATGTACAATTCTATAAATTACAGAAATGGTTACTCATATTATTAATGCCAAAGTTAATAAGGATGTATTACTCCTTTACGCAAACATTACTTAATAGATCTGACATAAACTTGTTATTCCAGTACATATATTTAAACAGAATATTTTTATCCCGGTAAAAATTACTGAGTACTTCCACGGGATCGCATATTACGCGAATTTAACCCGAGGTGTTAAATTTTATGATAATTTATGGTTTTACAAGTAGAATAATAAATAAATTGAACATATCAAATTAACAAGCTTAACAATACTAAATCATTTTATTCTTTATCAGATACTTTTAATAATTAATCAATCATATAATAGGATTTGTAACGTAATATTTATCGAACAAATTACTTTATTGATTGATGCGCTTCCTAGTGTTTGACAATTTGTAAATTTTTCAGTTCTTACCTCATCATTTGAGACATTTCCTTTAGTTACATCTTCAGACTCAGACATATGTCCGATTTCTCACCCATATCCTGCCAACGTGGTTAATTTAACAACGCGCATTATGAAGCACTAACACATTATATTATGATATGTTATAATAGTTATTATAACATTTTGCCCACATTCATCACATTATAGACTTAGATTTAAAGTATTCACTTCACTTTGTTGAAAATTCCACAAATTAGCACCGAAATTGGAATAAGTAAATTAAAATTTAAAACGGCACGTACACTTTAGACTGTCGTTACACAATTATGTAGACTTTATTAATACGTGTTTCACAATAGCAGATAAGAAGCGTTTACGACCGATAAGAAACAGGTAAGGGGTGGGCGGGGACAACAACCTTTAGTGCGGCAAATATAATAAAATTTCAGGCGCGTGCTATTTTATGTAACACTAGCTGTACCTCATGGTTTTACCCGCGCTGTTTCCGTTCCCGGGGCAATACCAAGATAAATGTATCCAGGGTATCACCTGTCTACGTGTCAAATTTTAATTAAATCGGTTCAGTCGTTTTTGCGTGAAAGAATAATAAACATACAGCCAGAAAGTTTGTGAGAATGTATGTATGGACATACATTCTCACAAACTTTCTGGCATGGCTTTTGTAGGTTAATTTTTTGTCTTTTTTTTCATGTACTCATTCTCTCTTATTTGTAATGTACAATACAGTGTAATAATTAATTAAAAACTTTTACTTGTATAATATAAGTAGAATAAATATTTTTATCAAACGTTAATAGTATTTGCATACCCGATAGCGACCAGGCTATCTAGCTTTTCATAAAGCAAAGGATCAGTTACCCAAGCATTAAGCTAAAGTAACGAAAGGGATTAACATAATGATATTTGGGTAAAGGATTCCTTAATGAGGTTAGAGAGAACATGTTTTATTAAATCCTCCAAAAGGAAGGCCTTAACTTTTGTTTTGATTTTAAAGTCAATTAAAATTACGTATTAATAATTATGGGAATATGTCCGTTTCATTATCATTATTTGTCGACTCAAATATGCAATACGAGAACACATACTATACATATAATACAAGGTGTAATTTTCAATAAAAAAGTAAACAATTATTTCCTATTCATACAAAATTAATCCAAAAGAATTTATTCCTCTGTTAAATATTAAGTTAAAAGCATTGGCCTATTTTTCACTTAGTTGCGCTCGCTTTAATTCCAAGTGGCAATAAGTAGCTTCGCAATTGCAACTTTATCCTATAAAGTCTATTGATGTTCTTTTAAGCGATTCTTGAATACATAATACTGTTCTATTTTTGAATTTTAACCGTACCTATTTATAAATAATGCAAAACTGTTATAATTATAGTTCCTTCTAGATTCGCCACAGACCAGGTTTCCAATATTTATTTATTTATTTATTTTACACTTTATTACACCATAATAAGAGAAAAAAAAACACAGTACAAACTAATAAAAAGTACAAAATTAGGCGTAAAAGGCGGCCTTATCACTTAAAAGTGATTTCTACCAGGCAACCTAGTAAATAAGTAAAGAAAGAAAGAACGGGTAGGTATACAGGTGCAGAAACAGAGATATTATATACATATATAAATCCAGTACATACACAAATATATAAATATGCATAAATTAATGTTAATACCTATAAAATAAACACGTGTAACATTCACAGATATCTATATACATAATACTACATATGTACAATAAAAGTTTACACATCTGAGCAATATGCCAGTCTATAATAGAAATTAAAGACAAGTTTTTTAAAAGCGTTTAATGAAGGAGCTTTTTTAATATTAAGAGGTAGAGAGTTCCAGAGCTTAATAGCGGTGACAGTAAAAGAGTTTGCATAGAAGTTGGAATGATGAGAAGGAATATGCAAAACTAATCTGTCCGCAGAACGAGAGGAATAATTGTCACAGTGTAGAAATTGGAAGTTTACTTTTAGGTAGGAGGGGGTTTTAGGATTAAAGAGAATTTGGTATAAGAGATGAAGGACATGTGAATTACGACGAAAGCGAATAGGAAGCCACATCAGTCTTTTACGGTAGGAAGATATATATGTATGTTCCTTCATTATGTTTTGTTGAAGAACTAGTAAAGAAAGTAGTACTTTCAACGATGTCTTAGATTTGAGTGTAAATTGCTATTTACCATAGAATATTTTTTCACAGCAAGCAATATTCCAAAATTGATATAATGACAAAATAATAAATTAGTTTATATACAACCTTCTTGTACTAAATTATAGGAAATATGGGTTCACACTTACTAAAATATAATGAAATTCATATAAAATATAAGACAGGGAAGAGATATCTGTCACTTTTACTACGTGCGTCAAGTGCAATCGCATTCTATAAATACACGTGAAATTGTTTGTGCGTCTTAAATATTTCTACATGTACGTTTATGGCCAACCTGCTCCGAATACGGAATGAGGATATGCCTACAATATGTCAGACGATTTCATTATATGTTAAACAAGCCGTAAAAACAATTGAAAAAATGCAAAATGACCGGCGTCGTTATTGATTATTTTTTTGATCGGGTTCTTGAATACGAAGTTAGAAACATAAATTATATAAGAAGTGCTGTTTTTAATTTAATATTAATTTAACGTAAACATCGATTTTATATGTACATAAGTAGTTAAGTACGTACATTTTCCCTCTCAATGTAAAATCGTTCTTAAGAATAAACGACTGAATATAAATAACTTGTCTACCTCATCTTTGTTTCTCAGACAAACGGGGACAGTATAATGAATGTTATTTCCATATATTGTAATACTGTGACGCTTGTGTCGAGTGAGTCCCATCAATCAAGTCACTGCGCGTGCGCACGTTGCGTTATCAGGAACTTCAGAAAAGGCACAATATGTGCCGGTTACACCTAAAATAGAAATCAGACCATCGCGCTGCTAATTAAAACGTTCTACGTATGAAAAATAATGATAGCTGAGAATTAATTTCCATTCCATGTATGGAACCGTCTCAGTTAGTAGTTCGATTAATCAAATGAAAAGTACATAGGCATGTAGATACATCTCCATCTAAATTGTCAGTTACATTTAAATTGTAACAAGATTTATGAATGTTTCGTGCGTCAGTTGGAGTTTGGATTAATGGCGTCATGTCTTGACTATATATAATGAATCAATTATCCCAATTTAAATTAATATAGGTACACAATGGAAGCCAAGTTCTTGCAAGCACATTCCGTCACTATTGTGATAATCAAAGTTGTTTTCCAAGTTATGTCGGGTCCTATGTATGAATGCGGCTTTAGTGATTCATTGAAGAAAGTTTAAACGGTTAAAACAGACATAATATGTAGTATTTATTGCTTACGTGTATGTGGGCGAGTCGCTAGTACTTATACAAAAATGTTTTAAACTGTCTACTGGATACAGCTGTATAATCGAAGTAATGAATGGCAAGGACCACTTCGTTGACGGCGTCGTCAAAAGGCCTGCTTCCTGACGTATATCCGGTGATATAATGACAGCGATGACGGCTTCAAAGTTCTTACAAACAAGTCATTAGCGTAATAGAATTCCTCTTTACGAAGTTAATTCTTAGACTACGTTATATTGCGGTAAGTCTCTGATTTGCTATTATACACCTTGAATAGACTAGAAGTTGTATGGGCGAATATTACATATAAATAAAACATAGCTATCTATATTAGAAACATTTACGCCCTCTCATACTACCTTAAGAGTGTTGAGGAATTTTAAATATACATTTTTTATGATAATATATCAATAATCCAATATAAAATATAATAAAGATGTCAAAATAAATACGTCTAATATAAATCATGTTTTCAATTTAAATCCTACCAGCCTACCTCCCACGAAATAATGACTCTCGTACACTTCGGTGAGACATTTTGTCGATGTATTACCTGTAAACAAAAAAATATATATTTAATTTTATTTATAATTATAAAACATGATAACGTTAACACAATTTCAACTTAATTCTGATGTAACGCTCAGGGCGCGATGACATAAAAGATAAAAATGTAAAAGAAAGCTTTCGTAATCGTTTGGTAAATTTTTGATAAGTCGATTTATCGTAACAGTGACAAAAGTGTTACACGATAAAATTTTGTATGATTGTTATATAAGTAAATGGCAACATGCATTATGATTGTTCAAAATGGGTTGTTCATATAAATGGACAACATTACGTTTAATTATTTTAATATACTGTCAGGTACGTTATTATTTTTTTAACACGTTAAAAATTCTAGATTACTAGTTAGTTAAAACAATGCTTATATATAACAACATTTTTTTTACAGAACGGAGTCATAAGTCAAAATAGTATAGTTGGTGGACAAAAAATATCTAACCAACCCCAATGTTCTACTAAAGAAAGGGGTACAAGTAGTGATGTATCTTCCAAAGCACAATTAATGAATACCCTGCTCAACATTGTCGCAGCTAATGGAGGTCTGCCTGATTTATTGTCCGCAATCCAGCCATCACTCCCGAGTGAAGCTCCGCAATATTATGGACAGACTGTTAAAGAAGGACAAAAATCTCTAAATATAATACAACTGCCGTCGCATCCTTGTCAACAGCCGAAAGAACAAATGATTGTAACTGGAAAACCGATAGTATCAGTTTCACAACCTTTACTGCCTTCACCCGTTCCAATCGTATCTTCCCAACCATCATGTGTCCCACCCCAGTATACCTACAATCCAACTCCACAACCTCCCATGTATCCAGTAAATAATCCGTTAAATTATCCCAGTATGGGAATTGTTCAACCAATACCTGTAGCTTGGCACCCTCAAACCCTTATAGCTGAAAAACCACAATCAATTCTAGTAAAATCGCAAAATTGCTCGCTAAAACTTGAACCTCAAGATGATAATTCTGGAAGTAGTGAAGAGGATACACTTACTACTATATCAAACAAATTGATTGATGTACCTAGTACAATTGTTGACAATCCTTCATCACCTTTTAATCTTCAAATAAACCTCCCAGCTCAGAACCTGCCCGAACCGAAAATAACAGTTGTAGCGGCAACACCAGCAAATCAATCACCAGTTTCCTCAGAAGTGAATCGTATTCCCTATTTTCCTCCATTCTATCCACCCCCAATCATAGTAGACTCTTCGGAATCTTTAAATAGTTGGTTACCATTGATATTGGTTGCCTTAATTGCTAATGATCGCGGTTGCGGGGGAGGCTGCGGTTGCACATGTTGTTGTCCCTGCAGTAGTTCAGCTACAATACCCATTCCATACCCTATACCTATACCTGTAAACAGCCCTATCA
>JADANM010001663.1:3539448-3574056 GCA_026213755.1 Eurema hecabe | reverse complement strand
ATGATGATGATGGTGGTGATAGGAAAAATAATGGCGACAAACACAAACAACGATAATTCTACAAATCTAAGTATCATCACTGATACTTTAGTTGTTACTGTTTTTTATTCTTATTTAAAACATTAATTGTAATAATTTAAACATTTTTATTTGTTAAATATAAATAAATAATAAAAGTGTGTTTTAGTATATAAAAAATATTACCCGTTAGAAAACCAGGTGTTAATCAATAATTGCTATAGCAACGCCGATAACGATGTTTACTTTACAAGCACGTGCGATTTTGCTCATCTGATGTAATCTATGAGATTATATCGTAGTTTCGCCAGCCGCTGTCGAAACTCATAACAATAAAACTAGCTGCCCCAATATTACACATTAATAGTTTATAAATACTCCAAACAATTTTTACACATTTTCACTGAAATGAAAACGATCATTGTACTTTGTAGTATTCTAATTCTCACACTAATAAATGTACAGGTATTAAAATTTAGTTATGGAAAAGATCAAAATTTTGTTTTTATTACTTTTAAGTTTATATATTATAATCATGATTTTACACACGATCTAATTTAAATTTTGTGACGCAAAGTAATAAAAAAAATATGATAGCTATTTATTTAATACTGGATTGAAATAGCGCATTTTCAATTTCAGGAAGAAGTTTCATGTCAGGCGTTCTACCCAGCATATGGCGGGATGCCAAATTCTGACGACGAAGACGATGACCTCGGCCTCATACTCACTGCCTTGCTTTTTGCTAAACAACGAAGCATTAGTTTTAATAGACTTGGAAATACTGGCCAATCCTGTTGTGAAAGTAACTCGGGAAAAGGTAGAAAAACCATTCCTATACCGTACCCTATTCCATTTTCTATCAATAATGCTATAATAAAAAAATCCAAGTCAAGTGAAGAAACTGATGATGACGGTACAAGTGATGAATGCAACTCATGCCAAGGGTCAACTAAGGAAAGAAGCACCCATTTAAGTTCAGAAAAGAAAAAAGAATCTTCTAGAAACACTACTGTCAAATATGTTCCTATGTTAGCATCGGAATCTGTCGAAATAGAATATGAATAATAATAATGTAAAATATTTTGTTTTGTACAAAAGTATCCTCTCAATAATTTTGGAAAATAAGAAAGAATAAATGAAAATTACGAATAAATATGTATTTCTTTCTTTATACCGAATAACATGAATAATTTAAACATGAATAAATTTTTTCAATTAGGTATAATATATTTATATTTGAAAAAAATATTTCAAGAATTTCATCAAAATATATTAGTATTACCTGGTAGAGATCACTTTTAAGTGAGGCCACCAGTTACCATAAATGTTTTCTAAAAAAAATATTAAGTTCAAAATTTCAAATACACCGGTTACGCCGAAATTCACATACCTACTTATAATTCAGATATAAGTAACCTTAAAAATTTTCCAACAGACTTTAATTAAGTAGACAATTTAAATTAAGGTTCTTTTGAATAATTATAATGATACGAGTTCAAATATGTCTATAATATATTTGTAGTATTACTAAATTCTAACATTTATGAAACTTACTTTCTTACAAAATAACAAAAACGTATATAAAACAATAAGTAAAAATTTATAACAGTTTTATTTCCGCTCTGTGTCAAGAACTGATAGTAATTTATCAAAAATATTTCAGTACGCTTTTTTGCAACGAGCAAAATGGAGAGAGCTGTCAGCGCTGCAGATTTTATCTTTTGCTATTGAACTCTATGTATGAAAGTAATTTCATAATGTCTATGTATGAATCTCTATGTATGAAAGTAATCGTTTTGCTAATGGGCAATGCATACAAACTAATTTTAACTTGTTTTATTTCGTTGAATTACACAATCAAAAGATGTTTCTTAATTCCATTTAATTATGCAATGATGAAAAGATAAAGCTTCATAAACGTGATAAAAAGAGAAATGAATTAGATAAGATCGCTGATACGGTACCTGTAACCGTGGATAACGATCTTCACATCACGTAATATATTCCTACAAAATATAAATTCATATGTATCTATTGAAACATGCGCACTTTATACCTTCTCACCATGGCCTCAGCCATATTGTGTACGGCCCTCATTATTTATCTTCATACATATGTAATTAAGTATACAAATTATTGTATTTTTCAGTATTCTTAAGATTCATGTTAATTATATTTGTATTTTGCAGACATGTTTCGGACAGCCGGCTAATTTTTTTAACAAAAACAACTTTGGCAACAAACAAGGAGTTCCAGGTGCACAAAGCTGTCCAAATACATTTTTCCCAAACAATCTAACACGCAACGGAAATAATGGCAATATACCAAATATGCAGCAAGAAAGTATACAGAAGCTGCCAAATTTTCAACCATTTATGAACGCGCAGCAAGAACAATCGTTGAATCTACAACAAGCTAGGACTGTACAACAGATGAATATGCAAGCGATGGCCAATTTAGAACAACAATCTCTTAACATGCAACAACAGTTGCCTATCGCAGCACCGCTTAATGGTCCAGCTCCAATAAATATCCAGCAATTTCAAAACCCACAAGAACCGATACGAAATTATAATGCACCTATTTCCGTACCAGATGTGCCGATCTTACAAGAGCAAAAACTATCTTATCGACTGCCGATACAATCTACAGTACCCATTCAATACTCTGTTCAAAATGTACCTCAATGGTTTTCCATTCCTGTTTCAGGAATTTCTCCATTTTCATCAGCGCCAAATTACGGGATCCCTGGCACATCCGGGCTTGTTGGGTCTAATAATATTCCTGTTACCATAGTAGACAATCCACGTCCAGCTTATAATCCTTTTTCAAATACTCAACCGTCGGTTCTGAGTTATTTCCCGAATTTTAACCCCAACCAAGGAATTGTGATTGGAAAAAACGATTTTATATTAAGAGCACAAGAGCCACCTGCACCTGCCTATATTTCGATTGTTCAATCACCGCTTAATTCACCTCAATATAGAGTAGCGCCAAGCTATCCTACGAATGCAGTGGTTACGTCCGATCAGAGTCAGAATTCTCAATCATCTAGTGTTAAAGCACTTCTTCCTATTTTAATTAATTTGCTAAAAGAAAAGAGCACTCAATGCCCCTGTCGTTCTGAATGCAATTGCGACCGTAAGAAAAAACATACCAGCAAATCGCAAATTGCCCGCGATTATTCAAAACAAAAAGACTATCTTAGTGAAGACGGTCCTGCAATTGAAATTTCTCAGGAATTAGAAACGACTAGAAATGTGCGGGAGCCCAAAAAAGCAGGAAAACTAAAAAATACAATTCCTGATGAGAGTACGGAAGACCACTACGATGACTCTTCAGAGTATAGCGAGGAAGAAGAAAATGAAGACAAGTAAATAGATTTATTATCTATCATTTGTTTATTTATTTAATAAATTATTTGAAATCTTAGTAATATCTTATTTGGTAAAGAAAGAAATGGCGGAAGCAACATTAATTATATGATATATCAGTAATAATAAATTTTCACCTTTTATATAAAAAAAAATGTTTTCGCAATATCAAAAGCAAAAAAAAATTAAATTTACAATACCCATTCAACAAATTATGCATTTACTAAGATGACTTCTAATAATAGCATCAAAAACATTAAACACGTACTGCGTAGATAAGCTCGCCTGACGGAATTATTATGACTCATAAAATATATTTTGCTTTGTTTATTATGTCAAGAATTTAGTGTTAAATTTATTTAACTAAAATAAATAACTCTTTGTTTTTCAAACAAAGACACAGAGATATAAAAATTTGTATAAAATCTGAGCCTAAACAATTTCTATGATAATTAATAAGCTATTCGTAATATTTAAACGATGGCCTCGACCGTGTGGCTTCTTTCCTTCATCACAATTGTTATTTTTAATGTAAGTGTTTATTTTATCATCCACATTTTTTAGAAAAACATTGACGCTGTAGTTGATAGTAAATAGCTATTCTTTACACTATAAAAGTTGGTGCATAGAAATCAATAGAGCCTTTTTTATTTTCATTTACCGTTTATAGGTCACTGTTAGCTCGTTTATCGAGAATGCAATCACAACAAAAAATTCGTTATTCCGTTTCACTGACTTGCAGACGCGATAGAGACTCAAAGAGAACCTAAGAAATATTTTAAAAACGATGTAGGTACTGTTATAGTCTTATGTAAAACACTTCTTTGCTTCTATTCTTTCATTTAAGTATATTAAAATTAAGTCCTTATGAGAATAACAATGAAATGCCTTGTCAATTACAATAATTGTATTACTATGATGTAGTACCTATAAATAAAATCTTCCACGATTTCTGCTGTTTGAGATACATAGTTATAGCACTATTTGTAGTTCATGTTATATGTGAACTTTTGGGTTTTCCAGGAAAACTGACTTTTATTTTTAAGATTTTTTGTTGTTTACTTACTTTTCAATACATTTTTATTCAATCTTTTAATAATTGTGATATTGTTTAATAAAAGTAATAGTTTAACATGACATAATTTGCTTTTTGCATCTTTCACTAAATTTATTTAATATTCTAACAGATTTGGTGGCTGTGTAAATTTGTCTGGACCCTATCTGTCGGCTAAGATTTGCGCAAATATGGGATTCAACAAACGTGACGCAACAATACTATAAATACTAATAATATTGATACACAGGTGAATATGATTAAAAAAAATAGTATAACGTATATTATAATTTTGTTTATCTTGTAAACTGGGCAGGAGTTTCTCCTGGTGGTAAGTGACCATTTTTACCTTATAAGACTCGCAAAGCTTGCAATTACGTTACTGACCCTTAATATAGGGAGAAATAAAGAATTTGCGGTAAGAGACAAATGTGGTAAACGATAAAGGGCAGGTAAAAATGGCTCGGGGTCCATCTTATCGAACGAAACGCAATGAGTTTGGAGTCATTACTTCACGCTAGTTTTCTGTGGAAGGTTTGTACCTTTCCAGGCAAGTCGGCCTTATTCAGCCTATAAGTCTAATTCAGCCTAGCGACATTTGTTGACGTGAAGTTGTAGAAATATTTTGCATTAATTGTTTAAAAATATAGGTACGTGATATGTTGGACCGTATTAAAAAAATTAACTGCTTAAACATTTATTTTATTATCATTTACGTTGCGAAATTATTTGCAAACCTTGTAATAGATAATTAAGAAATTAATACAATTTTGCATGTATATTAAGTGTATGTTTCAATATTACTAATGTAACACAATTATTTAGAAATGTGGAAATAAAATTACCTAATTTAATATTACCTTATATTATGATATAAAATGTAAGACAATCAGGCTTGCGGTACAAATATTCAAACATGTCGTCTATATGGTTGTTTTGCTGTTCGATTTTGCTAATAAGCAGTTGTTGCAATGTAAGTAAATTTACAATATGTTAAAAATAAAAATAATAATTATAATATATCTTGATGCTTGTTTTTCTACACACATTAATTTTTTTCATTTTAAAAGCACATGAATAATTATCACGTTATCGTTATCAAATCTTGTTTAAAATTGTTTTAAATTTCAGGTATTGGTATATTCGCAATGTCCAAACTGGTACGGATCAGGGCCAGTAGCACCGAGCTGTCCCGGCTACCCCTCTCCACCTTACCCTATAGTCATCAAATCGAAAGAAAAAGACTCCTTGAAGAGCATTCTACCAATCCTTCTCTTACTACTCAATGATGGCTTTGGTTCTGCCCCATCAAACTGCAACTGCAACTGCAATTCTTGTTCAAGCTGCAACGACAGCCCAATACCTATTCCGTACCCAATACCGATCCCTATTAATAGTCCTATCATATGTTAAACAAATTTTATTTACAATAAAAACTTTTTTGGAAACCTTATTTTTCTTATTATTTCCTTTGACACTTCTTTCGTACTGTTAATAGTGTATTATATATGAAAAATTATTTTGATATATGCTTTACATTAAAATAGATTTTATACTTAAGTGTTGTGTTTTAAAGATAATTTTATCACTGTCTACGAACTGAACACGAACAATTCATTATCTTAGATTTATCAAAACATCGCGCGGTTCTCACAAGCAGAAGCTTACCTTGACGGTTATTAATGCAGTTGTCAGGAATAAATTCTATTGCACGGGTAAACAATGGCACACATCGTAAACACACGAATATGTTATGTTGTTCACAGAACAATAGCGAAATAATTTATTTGTAAATAAAATTGTTTAATACCAACAAATTTATATATACCAATTTTAAGTCATAACAGAACGGAAAGTACATTGTATTACAAAGTTAAAAAAATAAAGTACGTGTTTATCCATACCTAAAATAGTTGCACAATCTTGTCACATGGATATTACACTGTTTTGAAATCATTACTATAAAAAAGAACGAATATCGAAATTTGGTCAATAGTATTTCAAAATGGGGTCACAGAGGATAATTCTTCTTGTGGCGCTTGTCTTGATTGAGGTAAAGTCTTTTTTACTTTATAAGTCTGAAATGTCTGTTTCATATAACGAATGTGTGTAACCGAATATCAAAAGTTTATATTCTACAATTTGATTTATAAAATATTTTCCAGGGCTACAATGTAGCTGCCCAATGTGGTCGTGTGGAATATTTAACGCAGCCAGCGGCACCTCCATTAATCCAACCGATAAGCCAGTTCGTAGTACCTGCAATAATTAAACCTCTAATCGAGCCCGAAAAACCCGCCCAGCCGTCAAAACCCGCGATGCCAGACTATAGCCAATTCCCCATGTACCCCCCTATGCCCTATATCATTTACAAAGACGACGACGACGATCAGTGGCGCAATTTGCTTTTAATTCTACTCGCTATGAAAAGCAAAGGTAGTTTTGGATCTAACGTTCCACAAACAATTCCATACCCGTACCCTGTGCCGATGGACTTTGGATACCCTGATAGATTTGGTTATGGCAATAATATGAATTATATCCCATGTCCTAACGGCGGATTTGTGGACCCTAATGTCGGTTATGAGAATGAAATAACAATTGTGCCGTCAGTTGTACAAGGTCAACCTGGGAGAGAAAATGAAGTAACATTGTTTATAAGGACTGAGAAATGAAACGTACTTAATTTCTTAGGTGTTTGTAAAATAAAAAATGTAATGTAAATTATGAATTTTATTTAATAATTCATATTAAATGTTTTATATATATATCTCCAACAATAATAATAATAAATTAGCAAGATTTATTAAAGAAATATTACGAGCAACTACATACATAAACTCTAAGCTCTATGGAGGAGATCCAACAACTAAAAATATACAAATAAAGAAACTACATTTTGCGATTTTGTAACAATTTAAACACATCTACAAGAACAATGGAATAGATAAACTACGGAAATAAACCAGGTTTACATATTAGTATAAATTAAGAAATCGTTTCTAAATCATGATATTGCAATATTAACTTCAAAATATGATTGGTAAAATATTTATCGTAGGCTTTATGAAGGTAAATAAATGGTTACTTAATGATTAATATAATTCACCGAAGACTAATTTATTTATTTGCTCTTTCATTTAGATGTGCCTCAGAACGAGAATGTGCGAGAATTCTGTATGTTATACTTTAAATTGTCCTGAAGAAAAACGAAGTGAAAGTCTCTTAGACAAGAGCAGAATATTGGAACACTCCATGCAAACTTTAGATAAAACTAAATGCATTAGTAAAGTACAACAGACAGAGCCAATAGTCATTGTGATAAATAGAGATTCGGATCAATTAGATTGAAAGGATTGGTTTGAAATTTTATCCTCTCCTAGTTATACCGATGCACCTGTGTACACGCCGTTTCCAGTTTCTGTACAGTTTACGTGTGAAAATAATTTGAAGACTGTCTGTCGATGCCGTAACTAAGACTGCAATGCAGGGAGAAATCTAATAACGTTTGTGCAAACTAATATGAGAGAGATGATTGAATTGAAAATGCAACTTTGTACATTTCTCAGTATTCATCTTTGATAACAATTTTGTCAGTAAATTATTTTGCATCTGTATTCATTTCATTTACTAAGATATAATAATACAAAATTAAAATTTCATATTTTGCCTGCATATTACTCTTAAATAGATTTTGAAAGAAGCGCATCAGTGTTGCTCGAACTTGTATAAGCGATATTAGAAGGGTCGCTTATCTTTGTATAGGTACATTAAAAAACAAACGTAGTAAATGTTTTTGTTTTTTTTTCCGTTACAAAAATCAAAAAAATATACAAACATTAATAAAAATGCAACATAGATCTACACCGTATTAGTGACGAATGATTCTAATGTATAGTACTCTAGTATACATATATAAATATAGTTATTAAGTAAAGTATACCAATTTTAATAAATAGTATCGTGAAATATTCAAGGCTCAAATTGAAGTGGTTCATAAATAAACTAGTATATTTGACAAGATTCGTTAAACAGGTACACAAAAGTACCGAGTACCTATTGCAGCAAATTCGTGGGCGATTGCTTTTCAAGTAACCTATAAGTATGCAAAGTAGGTTAACTATAAAGTATGAAAACGGTTACAATATGTCCAATGAGACTAACACTATTAACCTCACATTTTCAAAAACTAAAATGCATGTTATTAAGCAAAAATTACGTAACTTTTTATTAAGCAAAAATGGGTATTGTCTAGGTATGTGATGTTGTTGTAACATATGCCTATTTTACGCAATACGAATATTCATACAACAATATAATAGAGCATGCTACCACGAATGTGTATAAAAAGAAAATATTTGTGTGAAATTCATAAAATTCGACATGGCTTCCTTGAAAGTCACATTCTTCGTAGCTTTGCTACTCGTCATCAAGGTAAAATCCAATTATAAAATAACACACAGCATTATCGCTTTATCCTATAACCGAACGTCTTGGTGTGCAAAAAACTGAGTTTTTTCTTATATTATCATCATGTTATAAAATTAGAAAAACTTAGCAATTGTTATACTAGTTAGTAATTTTAAAATATATAACAAGTTCAGACTTCATTGCACGATTCAATGGCTATTTAAACTTAATTTTGAACATCATTATCTTTACTGTTTGTACTTTTAAATTAACTGCTACTTTACGTGATATTCTGATACTATTATATATAATTTCAGGCTGTTTGTGGAAACTATGCACCTTACGCTCCCGGGTGCTATCCCAGCTCTTGTGGATGTGACAAAGACAAGAAGGATATGGACATTCTCCTACCGATTCTGCTGATGGCTATAATGGGTAACGGGGACATGGCGCCTACATTAGCACCTTACCCTGTACCTATTCCATATTCAGGGAGCTATGGAAACAGTTGTGGATGCGGTGGATGTGGATGTCAACGTTGTCAATACTAGTCAATACTCTCATATAAATAAGTTTGTAATGTTTTCCCGCGGCTTTAGGTACCCGCTTGAAATACGATATTACAATAATTAGCGTTAGATTAAAGGAATGTGCCTATGTTCTTACCTTAGTTCTAGACTGGGTCTATAATTTCACAGCTTATTCAAGGCAAATAATACAATCCTATCTCTTTTTAATATACATAAGTGAAGATAGTATACGATATTCTAAACAGAAATAATATAACAAAGAATCCAATTCAAGATCTGAAGCGCCAAAATAAAAGCTGCTAAACCTTTTCGCGACTGTCTCTGACAAATTCTTGTCCATTTCAACTTCAAAGTATGCAGTGCCGCAGTGGAAACCTAAATAATCGATTACCAATCTGTTCTGTAAAAGATGGCTTAAACTGCTGGGGAAAGATTGAACCTTCTGCATTGATCGAATTTCTTAAGTTTGAATCGTTCTTTAATAAGGCTAATGGAATTACTAGATTGGGTATTTGAAAGACAATATTTTTGATTGTCCTGCAATCACCAACTCAAATAGTAGATTTTTTTTTCATATTTTATCTGTGTTATATATAATATACTAATAAAACATTAACAAATAATATTGGTCATTTTACTTTAAATCATCATTCACGACAATAAATAAAATTCCTCAAGCCTTATGTTGCAATTTTGGTTTAAAAAGCTATATGTTGACGCAAATTTGTAATTTATATTTGCGATAAGAAACCTCCTAATGAAATAGTGATCAAAGTTGCGACAAAATATTGTAATTTTTTGTTAGTAATAATATAAAATGACACATTTTCATGAATATGTGCTTATTGTTGTAATCAATATAGGTTAACGTATACAATTTGCATTGTTCAATTATCTTTACAAATATTCTATTGTTTTAATTTCCACATTTTTATGATATGATTTTCTTGTAAATGCCCACATCAAGATGATATTAAAATTGATATGGCTTATCTCTCCAATTGTTGTGACAGTACGATTCCTTTTAAACTGTTTATGAAATAGTAGTGTGACCTAGCATTGAATAGTTATTTTTCTATTGTTTTATTCACAGGGATATGTCAGTGGCGATAGAGACGTATGGGAAAATAGTGCAGCACAACATTCCGATACAAGACAAAAAAGAAATATTGGACACTCACCTCATCGCCCATACGTGAGATCACCATTAACAGAAGTATCATTTATAAATACACCGACAGCATATTACGGCTCTGAGCAATTATACTCCTTTGACAATACATTCCCCGAAACCTCATATCCTATGTCTTTCTTTGATACTGTGCAGCCTTTTTACTTCGTAATGCAGACTAGTGAAATATTACGCCCATTTTCAAAGGATGTACAAGAATGTTTTAAATGTATAATAGCACAATCAAACATATATCAAGGATCAAAAACTTTAACCGAAAGCATTGATAGTCAAATATTGCATGACGTGATGGGGGAGGAGAAAAATAATTCTAAGACAGAATTATTAAATGAAGTTACAAAATATAGTAGTCAAATACAAAATTGTGAAGATATTCAAGTGTTAAGTAATAATTATGTGTTGCATAATGAAAATCTAACTAATAATATTCTGACATCAAATGCTTTGATAGACTATCCTGACCAAATTAACAACTTTTGGGATGAACAAAATATATACAACGAGAGTGAACACCTTGAAATCAAAATTACATTCTTCGAAGAAGAGACTGATACGCTTTCGTTCGAATCTTCGATAAGTGTTGATTCATTCAATGTGACTCAATCGAAATCCTACGATGAACAAATTGTAGCACCACCTTTATTAAACAGTTACATGGGTTTTGAAAACACAACATCAAGTTTCCTAATATTTGAAAAAGATTTTGATGAATACTTCTATAGTGATTCGAGTAGTACTGTCACTTTAGGAGAAGTTATAACATAAACCATTTTTCAAATGAAGTTGCTGTGAAAAATTGTCCAGGCCATTAATTTATTTCGTTGATAATTAGTAATTACTAACTAGTTTTATATAAATTATCTCGACTTTCATTAATAAATATAATTTACACGTCAAACAGCTATATTTAATTAATAAATAAATATTTCAGGACACTTATACAGCACCATCCAGTCCCACACTAAGCAGATCTTGCGTTCTGGCTATTAGATAACGGATAAATTACATGACCCCAGAAAAATACAAATGTAAATTAAAAATATATTATGTAATATTTATAATATTATACATTATTTAATTGTTACCATTTTAAAACAATGCATTCATGCAATATATTTCGATACGATTGTACACTAATTGCATAAACATCTGTAATAGTTCTATATTTCATCGATAAGCCTTATATTTTGTTAACGAATCGATTTTCTAGGAATAGCAATTTCAAATGTGTGTTATATATAATTGTGATAATAGGTGTTGTTTACACTTCAGTATGGATTTTCGGGAAAGAGTGGCTTTATTGATTTCTATGACAGTTTTTTTATCGGTGAGTTTTGATTAAATACAATTAATATGCTGCTCAGTTATCCATAATTAATTTGTTCTATTAAGTAAAAGAAGAAAAAATGCTGCTTCGATATTTGATATTACTTCATCTATTGCAGTTTAATTATACGTATTGTGTACCCAATAAATTAGGGCAGACTTCTAAACTTGAAAGCAAACCGAAGCAATTAGAAAATTTAACGTTAAACACACTAGCAAAAAACAAAATAAAAATGAATGCTCGCCCAAATAATATGGGCGTTTTAAGGAATAATGCTAGGCCCGAAAATGTACGTGAAAAATTTAATTTCCCAAGCATGGAGTTCCCTACTGCTTCTTCGCCGAGTATACCATTATATTTTGAACCTGACAAGTATAACATACTGAAAAGTTATCCAACTGCAAGCAATAATAAAGAGGCTGCTAATTTTCAATCGAAGCCAAGAATACCAAAAGTTAGAGGTAAAATAAGGCAACAAGAAACTCTAAAGACTAGTTTCATACAAAAAAAAGGTAAGAAAGATATTGTGGATGAATTTTCGTCAGATCCAAGATACAGAGATATAGGGATGTTTCCTGATGTTGAATATCCTCAAGACACGAGAGGTATTTGGCGGCCAAATTATTGGAACTGTCCTGCTAGGGCAATGAAATCTGATACAAAGAATGGTAACGTTGTTACGAATACGTATATCGTACCACCGCCACTCAATAAAACAGAAAACAACTTATCAATGACGATAAAACAAGTGCCTTCCTTAAATAATTTTAATAAAAACGCTCAATGTTTAGGCAAACAAAACGACGTGATAGTATGTAATTTGTGTCAAGAAAAACCAAATGTCTCTGCTAAGATTATACCTAAAATGACTGATGATTCTGATAACTTCTATACAGCCACACCTATGCCTTACACCGAACAAAATCAAGATGCAATTAAAAGTGCCTTATATAAGAAAATATACTCTTCTATTGCTAAAAAAGCTATTTCATCCATTAAGAACATTTTAAAATCTGAAAAAACCACATCCACCACGGAAAATTATGGTTTACCTTATTTAAAAGAAAGTGATGTTTTGGATAACATATTGCGTCTTTCACATCCAGATTTTGAGGACTACGACGCGTATTCTTTATTACAAAACACTTGTTATGCTACCACACCACGTACGACACGGGAATTTTCCTTTTTGGGTGAAGAACCGCATAACGTTACACATTCCTGGATACCTGCAAGTACTGTAAAACCAGCCTTGTTCAGTTATGATAACACAGTATTAGAGTCACCAATTACGGATTCCTACGAAATAAACCACATCACAGAAACTACTAGCTTATCATATTCGAGTATTGCTATCAATGAAAACCCAGAAACCGTAACATTATCAACACGTGGGTTTATTTGTGATGACAGAAATTCAGCGTATGATAAAAATAACGCGTCACTTCCCCGACAATCTGATAGTCTTAGATGTAATGTCAGTGCACTAGATAAAGTTTCCGTTATATCATACAAAAATGATACAGATTCTAACATAACGCATACCAATGGAAGCGATAAGAATGCCACTCACGCTGAGCATGATTCATCTTTATTATTAGACGATGATTACACAACTGATGTGTATCCAGAAATAAATGAAAATAGATCGCCTTTTGTTTTGAGTACGATTGCACCACAAAATAATTCGATAGAAGATCCGACGTGGGCCAATTCGGGAATCATAGACCCGTATAAATCTACACCACTACTCGATGAACTTGATGAGTATTACATTTCTGTTGTGTAATATTAACTTATAAAGAACTAACTCCAGAATATATTCAGATCTTATCTAGGCTTCAGGTTTTATAATTAAAGACCAGCGCCAGTGTTGTTATTTGTAAATATTGTTAATTGTTATATAATAATTTATTAACGTTGTTGATGATAATAAATATATTATTTTGAGATTAGTATTTCTATTTTGATCTCAAGAATACTGAACTTTTAAATACCATACTAGCAGACTTTTTTATCTTTAGATTTAAAACTTTAAGTACTGTATTAATTTACAGTAGCGACCTAGGTAATTTTCTTTGAAAATAATTAAATATATTTCCATTATAAGTAGGTATTAACCCAAAACACATTGTGCTCTCAATTACAACGAAGTATTCTACACATGAACTGCAATTGAAAGGTTTCACATTATCTAGACTTAGACTCTTTGTTTTCACCCGTTAAGAACCTTAACGGGGACAACGTTCCTATTATATTACAAAGAAACAACTATTGCAATAAAAATAATGTTATTATTCTTTTGTACGTATCCATTTTCTTATACGAACTAGAACGACTTAAATAAATTAAATTACTTCAGCATTCGTAGAATAGTTACGATAGAAAATTAGTTATAACTTTAAGCGTTTAATATAAAAACATAAATATTTAATACTTGTTCCTTTCTATATGATATTTACAAACTTAAGCGACATATTATATAATAAAATCAAAATCTAGGTCATTGTCAAGTCGAGCTGACATTGAGAAATTGCACAAATTTAACCGCTTAGAACACTTCAGCACTTTATAAGACTCGTCTTTTTAATTTTATATCTCTCGTTAGTTTTTAAAAATGCCTATCTAATTAGTAAAGAAATAACAATAACCGGAAATTCTCACAAAACAATAATACGGAGTTAATTAAAGTAGACATGAATAATGATTTATCGAAATAAAAAAACTACGCAAAAACATCAAAACCGGTTAGATTGACACTATGCGACCTTGGTGTTACATCATGCGCCGGCGCAAAGAGCGACTGATTTACCTTTATCATTAAGAAAATGACTTCACTATTTGTGGATCCCATTAGAATGCCGGCATTTTATTCTCGGCTCGTTTGGCATTAAAACAAATTTTTAATTAAAACCTCGTATTCGTACTAAATCACAAAGAAATCACATTAAAAATAGAACTAATTTAGGTAAATCATTCAAATGTTAAATATTAAGAGTTGATTTGAGCTTTCCTAAAACGAACTGGATTAAATTGCATTAATCCAGTGGGCAAAATTTCCAAATAGTAGTTGTCATAAAACTGTCTGAAACTAACTTTAAATTAAATGAACACTACTTCAGCTTTCGGCGCATTGATCCTGCTAATGCATACAGACTTATGTGTAATATTGCGAAACAATTAACTCCTCTACTACTTGTACATAAACAGTACAAAAAGTAGAGGAGATAATTGTAGCTGTACTATTTCATATAAATACACATATATGATATAGGTATAAAAGAAAAATCTTCGTAAATGTTCGCTAAAAATGTAAATGTAATGGAAGTATGAAAATACTTCCATACGCAGGAAATAGTCAAAGACAGAATAATATTTATTGTCATATCTCCACATCGCAGGAAAATTACAATTCATTTTCCTGTGCTATATAACTAAAACATTAAAGCATCACATATGGGAAACTAGGTCGAATAAGATTGATACTAATTGTATATATTTTTTCCAAATAAGTTGATTTTAGAAAGACAAAACAATCTTATAAAATTGCTGGTGTTAACGGGTATGGCACAATATGGATAAACAATATTTTTTTTGCTGATACTTCGTTTTGTAAGTCTATAAAAATAGAGGTAACACTATTTGCTTCTTGTATTGCGTACAAATATAGAAGAAATGTCATCCTTTTTTGAGCCTATTTTAACCTCCTGACACTCTCCGTCACATTCAAAATCCATCCGTCCAATCGATCCTCCGTCAAATTCCTATTCAGTGAGCACTTTCATCCCATGCTGTTTCTAAGTAAAGGAAATATTCAACATATATGTGTATACAATTTTATATACCTTATAGTAAGATATGTCATACGTAGGATCCTACGAAGTTCTCAATATATCTAAAGTGTAAATGTACTTAATTTCCTATCCTAGTCTCATTCCTAACTCTGGCATATACTTCTGGCACGAAGAGGAGCATCAATCACCGCGAACAAGTATATAAATATGACGCCACCCTGCTATTGTTCAGATCAAATGACAAACAAATACCATAGTATGAGATTTATTGCCGTTTTTAACTCTATCCCATTGTACTAATGGTAATAATCGGAAGGGCTTGGCACTTACGTGATCAGCGCATGTTTAGATCATATTAGGGTAAGCGATGCGTGACTAAGGTCAGTAGTTAGTACGTACGGACTAAAGCAAAATAGTTTGATGGAAACTTTAATTGTTACGATTTCCTGTTAGATAAAAAATGCCACCGTCATGAGATGTAATACTTTACAGATTATACAACAAAGCAAATTGTATACAGATTAAAATATTTGCAAACATCAGCATATCTTTATTTTATTTCAGATTAGATTAGAAGTTTCCGAATTTCTTATTAAATATTTTATATATTAGTATATATTTGTCTGATAACGTGGTAAACGTTGTTGTGCAAGCAGAGTTGTTGTATTTATAAGGTTCGTATTTAAGTGCACAGAATTTAACTCAAAAGCTTGTTATTTTGATGGATGCAAAAACTGGCATTAAAATGTGGACTTGCTCTAGGTACGTATTAACGCCAAGCGGGGCGCTTGCCAATCTTCATAATCATCTCGATCATATTTGCATCTCAACTTTCATATTTTTGGCAGAGAAACTACTACCGAATACCGCATGAGTTTCGCTAATTGTAATACAGATTTTGCATATTACGTATTCGTCAACATGTATCAGAGAAATATATACCTGTAATAAAAGATTTTAAAGCTACGTATACATATAAGTAAAAGGCTAGATTAGTTTCTAATACAGAATAAAATGGTGTAATATTATTTCACCCAGCTAGATTATCGATACACAGCCATCACAAAACTTCGGTAAGAAGTCACTAGTCCCCTATTACTTACAATTATCCTATTAGACGTCAAATACCACTTTTATTGCTGTAGGGTTGACACTCGTCCACTTATATTTTGTTTTATATCTATATGTGTTGCTTTCTAAAATTGTAAGCTTATACTAAAGATATTTTATCGAAACCAGTAATGTGTTTTGTTACTTACTTAATATTGAATGCAGGTCCATAAAGAAGAACCAAGCAACCCATAATTATATTTACAGTGTTGTCAAACGATTGATTGAAATGTGAGTAATTAACAGTTTGTCGTTGATTTTAAAAGGACGTCGTTGAAGTGTTGATCAATCAATTGGTTGGGTTAGTCCTTTCAGTAATTATGTGTATTAATATGTGTTTCTACAATTAACCTTTATTATTGAAAAAATGTATTAATTATAAAGCATTACATGTTTCACGCATAATTCAATAAATAATTATAAAAACATTTTTCGTGACTTAAAAAGAACGAGGAGCTTTCTCAATTCGACCGTGTAGTATATGCTTTTTTATTAAATAAATTCACCTATGTTTCTCGTTAGACTCACGGCAGCCCTACGCAATCGATAACCAAACGAATGAAATAAATCTTCATTAGGGCAACATGTGGCTAGCCTCTTACTATAAAAGCTTGCAATGCACAAGTCATCATATCGATTTCATCAACACTTCATTCCTGGGCTTATGTTACACTTCCATAATGTGCATCACGTTGTTATCTTAGTATAAATATATGCTATATATTATGTTTAATTAAATTTGTTTTTCATGCACGAATTAAGAGTTTGTATGCAAAATATCTTAGAAAACTCTTAAATGTACTTGTAATTAATTAATAATTACAGTCTATTTTTGTTTAATACGTCTATGATTTTGTGTTATAGTAAGTATTGGTGAAAGTTATAGCGCAAATGTTACAATGAATTAAAAATATTTCACACAGGATTGCATAATATAATTAATTGGTTTACATAAATTATTGTGATTACATTAATAAAAACCAAAACACGGATAGATTTTATTTAATTAATTTGCATAATTAGCCTTTTATCGTTAATAATTTATAATTTGTTTATCGAGGCCCATAATTGTTATATTTCCTTCCTCTCTTTATGATACTAATCGAAATAACTAAAGTCGAAAAATACACTTTAACATTAATCTATCACTAGAAAAACAATTTGAAACAACACTGCCAACTAGACTAGACTATTTCAAAGCTGCTTTAACTCCTTTTAGTTAAATGTCAGACGATAAAAGTACATTCATTTAACAATCAAAGTTTAAAACGGCGTACTCACCGAATGAACTATTTTATTGAACCTATTTAAGTTATTTTTAGAAGAAGCCCTTTTATTATGAGGAGTATTTTCTTTATTTATAAACAATCTGCCTATTAGAAAAATATTCTCATTATGCTGGCTGGTTATTGTATCATTTTTGTACAAAAAAAGGTTTAATTTAAAGATAATCTATTTTTATAATGAGTATTTATAAACTCTATATAACATAGCTATCTATATGTTTTACTTATGTTTTTAGAAAAGTGTTTCGTGTGTAACTGTACTCAATAAAATAAAATAAATACACAAATAGGATACACCTATTCTTAAGTACATAGATAGTTACGGAATTTACCCTTTCAACTTCAGTTATTGGAAGCCTCGTTTCGTAAGTACTTTTGACATTTAGTACAGTTATATCAATCAAGTGTCAGCCAGTTTATCATAAATTGACGCTGAGAACTTATTCAGTAGTACACGACGTGCATACTACATAGTAAGTTATGCAATGCCTCATTCTAAAGACAAAGATGTCATGTCAGAACATAATATGTTTACATTTTTGTGTGTCAATTCTTTATTTAAAAATAAAGAACATGGCGTTCCGATAGATTTCCTTACAAAGTTTAATCATAGGAACATATAATTCCATCAAATTTTGGCGATAGTCGTTTATTTCAAGCGAATTCTAAAACCGCCTTAGAACAAAGCTCGAACGGAATGTCAAGACACTTACCAAAATGATAGATTAATAGCGGTAACCTACGCATTGACCCTTCCAACCTGCTGTCTTCAGAGATCAGCGTTTAGTGGCTAAATATGCGGCGCGCGGAGGCGGGCGTGGGCGCGAGGCCGCTTGCACAATGCACCGATACTTATGCGCTCCTAGTAACGATTTCACTGTATTTTGCTCGAATATAAACGATACAGAGGAGAAACGAACTATAAAAGACAATTTAAGCTGTTCACAATATTTTTCTAAAACGATACAGAGACAGAAACGTACTTTAAAAGACAATAAGGAGCTAATTTTTTTTAACTTCCGTCCGGTCACTCGTTTATGAAATGTTAAATAACTCTATTGGACCTATTATTAAGGGACTATCAGTTTATGCTTTATACGTATATGCATAATCGTATGTTTAAAAAACTCACAAAAATCTATATAATTTCAACAAAACAACCTTTGCAACATTACTATGAAGGTAATTTGTTTAATAACGGGGTCAGGACCCTACGTTATGACACGCGTGACCGACTACATATATAATTATTACAATATTCGTAGTTTTAGCCAAACATTTGAAATAAACAAGGCTATATTAAATCTCACTGAAACTATTAAAATTTTACGCCTTCAACAATTCATTCTCAAAATTAAAATTGAATCACCATATTATATGTTGCTTGGTGCATAACTGGATAACAGTTGAACTGATTTAGATATTTTTTTTAGGATATTATTATATTAGGTAATATGTAGAATAATATGAACCTGTCGATTAATATGAATATTAACGAAGTCGCGTCGGGCCCGCTAGTTGTTGATAATTTATGTCTATAATCTATACTAAAATAAAAGCTAAAAACTATACTTATTCAATCGCAAAATCTCTGGAGCTAAGGATCGGATTAAAAAGGTGTTTCTCCTGTATATGATAGCTAGCATTCATAATGACTGAGGACTGCTACAAGCTATTATGCTAAGCAATCTCATAGCGATACAAGAGCGGTAACGCGGAATGCGACTAGTCATAGATACTGTTCAACCTCTATTACCTTAGATAAGAAAACACGGCTTGTTTTTAAACGGTGTTATTGTTATAAGGATAATGATAGTTGCATTGTTGCGTAAACCCTGAAGACATCATAATAACCAGTACTATACAAGATACAAGGTGAATGAAATCAATGTTGGTTGTAATAAAATTAATAAACTTTAGAATTTAGATATTAAAATTAGGCATATTATAAATAAGAGGAAATAAAGAATTATCTTACTAATTTAATGATTTGGTCTTTATTAAATTATTTAAAATAACTAAATTTTTTTATAGATTTGACGCAAATGTATAGTTTTATCTTCCTGAAATAAACATAGGTTCCAATAATAATGTTAATTATTTCTTAGTTTTAATAACATATTCAATACAATAGCTAATGTTTGTCAACAGCGGCATATTCATAAGTTTTTTACATTTTCTCGGTTGGTATAATTGTATGACCAATGACCATACGTCACTCGCATGATAAATATATATGAATAATGGAGGGAAACATGGTAACGTTGTAAATACATAATTTGTTGAATTCGAATTAGAAACAGAAGAAAAACTGTGGCTTTGTTTGAATAAAACAAAACAAAAAAATAATTACATACGAGTATATTAATTATAGTTAGAAACATACGAACTTACATGAACACACATATGAAATGAAAGAATGACTCAAGAAAGTCTAAAATTTGTTTCCTTTATTTTTCAATAATCACAGTCCACACAGGCCACAGCCTCACCCCTCGTACACCTATTACCGATGTATACTATTTTAAATAGTGAGGGAAATCCACATGGGATATCCATAAGCATTGGTAAAAGGACCATGGGTTATAATAATATATAATATATCTATAACTAAATCATTGGTTCTATTTTCAATTTCAAGCTGCTTGTTATTGTTACAAAGCTAGAAAGTGGTGGACAATTAGCATAACTGAGTTAGCGTTGATATTATAAACGCTTCCTAAGACATTGCATTTCTGCTTAACCCAAAATTAAATAAGAATTCGTAGATGAAATAAAACATTTAGAGTTCACTGTTTTTATCCGTGAATTGCGCATTGCGATGCAATGCAGTAGGCCAGAACTCTAGTCTTTCATTAATATTAATTCCTCTCGGTTAGATGTTAGTGGTGTCGATTTGATGACTGTCGGGAATAAATTAAGTGAATAACATTTTAGGTTGTTAAGAATAAGGCTAACTACTAATTGTTACACTTATTTGCTATTTGAATGAAGAGTTTTATAATTACGTCATATAGATGCAATTTGCAGATATTTGCAAATTGTCGTAAAAGTTAGTTAGCATGTAGAAAACACTATATCGCAAAACCCAAATTAATCTTTAAATATGTCATTTTATTTATAATTGCCATTATTCTGAATGCATAAAACAAACTATATCTCAATAACTGGGACTTATCAATGCCGTGCAAATTCAACACGCACGACACAATTGTCAGACTCTGAAAGGGTTGTAGCAGACGATTTACGGTTTCACTGGGGTTGTACAAAGAGTCAGGGAGTTAGGGACTTTAGAACTTTCATACAAAGTAAGTGTGCGTAGCTCAACCTCAAGTGTAGCGTCGTTTTACGATACCTATCAAATGTTTCGCGACTCTTGGCTTTATCGCCGGATTTATCAAGGGCTGACAAGTGGCTTAATTTTAGTCTTTTTAATTTAGCAACACTTGCTTTTGTTTTAGCACTTTGGTGAATATATTTCATTTTATGATAACACTTGTGCTTGATACTCTTTTAATTAAATGTGCGATTCCTTCCACTCAACACTAAAAAAATACTCTATTAGAGTATGAGTTATGTGTTGCGTAAGTGTATTGTGTTTATACAACACCTGAGGTTTAATTATTCTATTACACAAATGAGATTCCGAGAGACATTATTCTATAAAAATGTTATATTAACCCCGAAAATGTTAAGTGCCTTTGTTTTGAAACTTTTCACTTATTTACGAATGTTTTAAGAAACGAGCACAATAACATAAAACCATGAGATTTCCGTTCCGAGGCTTCCGTAATATTACATAAGCAAACTAAGCCTCGGCTAATCCGTATAATCGTGTGTAATCTGCATAATGTAAAGTAATTGTGAGTATGAGAGTGTAACGAGGAAATGAGTTCAGTCGCTTGAATGAGCGTAGGTTTCACGGTCAGCTGACCCCCAGCGCGACGCGTCACGCGGCCCACGGATATTGATGCAATCGTTGTGACATGATTTCATACTGCACTTTATAGGTCGTGGCACGGATGTTTAGCGCTAGCAATCGCGCTCGTAATTGACGTATTGGTGCGAGAAAGACAACACGACTGGGAAACCAATCAACGCTCGCGCATCCGACGATCACGCGCCCCGCGCGCTACGCCGTCCCCTCGATACCTTACTTTTGACTTCTGCGCAGGTTTCGTTCAGCGCTAAAGATTCGTGCCGCTACTTATACTCACGGATCAATAAGTAATCTACCAAATTCCTCATATTTTGCTTAGTATTTTTTTTTAATATAGGGGGCAACGAGCAGGAGAGCCTGATTGGATGTGGTCATCACGGCCCATGAACACTCATGGAACTTGTCATCTCTGGAATGGGTTGCCAGTCTTTTAGTATTTACCTTCATACCAAATAAAGTCCAATATCAAAAGCAAATACCTATATCTATGAAATAATAACTGTTTATACCTACTGGGTAAGAAAGGCACTAATCATTAATAAGCTACAAAATAAAATAAACATCTATAACTCGTTCCTAAAACTTTTCATTCGTATATCAAAGAGGAAATAAGAAACGTATATAGTATAAAGCATAAAATAATGAAATAAGAAAATAATTTTATGCTTCAAGTTTCTTAAGAAGTTAAAGCAAGAAAAATATTAAGTAAACTTGAAACATCGGGAAGTAAACATTGAATATTCAACATTTCGAAGTAAGTATAAAAACTCAGTCCTTTGTGAACGATTGGTCGCCCACTGTTGCGTGTTTTACGTCGGTAATAATTGTTTACAAAATAATTTACTATTACCGTTTATTAAATTAAGTATTTATATATTTTTTTTAATTTATTTCTGTATGTATGTAGTTTTCAAGGTCACGTCAAACGCTAAAATTTTCTATTCCTTTTAATCGTGACTATAAATTAATTTTGTACGTTATGTGCTGGATTAATTAGGTGGCAAATATTCAATAACCTAGAGCCAAAAACACAGCTTACAAAAACGAGTTTATGTTGAAGAAATGTAGGCGTTAACCTGCACATAAGAACATAAAACGTTTCGAGTCTCGGCACAGTTTTACACGGCCGCATAAGGAAAGTGCACATTATTCATACGCTTGAATGAATTTTCCTACACATGAGTGTTGAATAAATAATCACTTTAATGGTTTGATTACACTGCGATCAACAGTATTGTTAAATGTTGAAGACATTATGTTGTTTATAAAGGATCGTTATCTTCGAGTTGAATTGACTACATACCTATATAGAGTCGTTGTAATGATCCGGCATTTAGCTATTTGTAATAATAGGTACAAAATTTTAATCACATTACTATACTTCTTGAAGTACGATAATGGTTCTTAAGCACTGAAAAAATCGTAGGTATTACCTACAAGCTAGCTTACCGTTGGCCCAACTGCAATTGAATATATTATAGTCTTAGTTGAATTTAATTTTATTAAGACTTTCAACAAAATATGATTTTCCTCCTACTCCTAGTGAATTTCTACAAGCAAAGGACGTTTTCAAAGCGGCCTTCTGTAAATTCGTCATAGCGATAAACAGCTGAATGAACAATTCTCAGAATTTCATGACGAATTTGTGTTTAAACAGATGCTTTTATTCCTCAAAATATATTTTAATTACATAGGCTCAGTTTTACTAATAAATATTATTAATTAACACGAAGTATAAGAACTATAATTAACTATCAGAATTAAGAAAGAAGTTATTAAAGAAGTCGTTGAATTAGTTTCCGAACGCAAAATATATAAAAAAATTGCCCTAATGTAATTGGTTGGTAAGGTTAACAATTACTAGATAATAATTTGTCATCTTATTAGTAAGACAATAATCCCAAGTTCAAGCATATAATAATGCACTAAACAATTTTAAATGGCACATATTTATAATTAAATAAAAAAAATAGAGCTATGCGCAGTTTCGTTTTACATTGTTTATAATTGTATAAACTCGGAATAAAACAAAATTTTTGTTCAGGAAAAAACGTTGTTTCCTTTTAAATTCGTAATTTGAGTATAACAGGGATTATGTACTTAGCACGAACAATGAGGTCAGTCATTTGGTACAAGTTATTATATTTATTTTTATGCGATAGCGACCTTTATTCGGAATACAAAAAATGTTGCCATGGCTCTTATTAAAATCACAAAATAGCACTTATAAATGAAACATTTAAGACTAAATATTTTTAATACCCTTCAATAATACTTCATTAAAACCGGCATTATAATGGAATAACAGACAATCACATTGGCAATAAATTAAATCTGGCGACACGAAGCTGATATTCATAATGCCGATATGAATGAACGGCCGCCAGCCAGCCCAATTTCATGAAAGCACATATTATCCTACTTAATTGGACGTGAACAAATACAGATATTGAATGGAATATTTAAATCTATACTAAGCTCCTAGTAATTAAATATTACTATGTTTTCGGTTACGTTGTCGATTATTTTGTGATACGTATTATAATTATAGTAGTTAGATAAAATATTCTACTAACGTTTGAACAATTTTAAAATTTGTAAACTACAGACTGTATATACCTAGAGTCCTCTAACAATATATGAACTAAATAAAGAAAATAATACAAGAAAAATAAATACCAATTTAAAATTTGAATGGCATCGAACAAATAATTTAAATTTGATAGATTTTGCCATGACCTTGAATCGTTAGTGCTGCGTCAGGAGCTAATGAAAGTTAATTATTTAAGACAACGGCCCTGATTAACTGAGGCTGATCGTTGATTCTGCATAATTTACTTAGCTTACTGAATAAGCTTTATAAATTAGAGCTCAAGATAAGGCTACATTTCTGTTTACCAGAACTGAGAACGCTACCACTAATCGCTTGTATTAACTAAATAAAACAATTATAATATATTCATACAAAAATGTGTCGTCAACTATGATCAATTTTTAATAAAAGGCGCCAAAACAGCATAGCAGCTACCATAAACAAATTCCTTTAATTTGACATAATATTCTAATAAATGTATATAGCGTAGCAAAATCACTCTTTCTCTCTCTCTCTGTTTTAATTAATGAAATGTATTTAATATTATTAAAACGACGTTATAATAAGCTTTAAAATATAGAGCGTGAAAATTTTTCCCTTTTCATTTATAACTATTTGCTATTTGGAGCACATGTACACTACGATGTACGACAAAAGGGTTATTTACAGGATAAATGATAAAGAATATAATAAAAAACTAAATTTTCAGATTTTCGAGCTTTCTTTATTTCATTTTTTTCTTCTTTCTTTATAGAATACGTCATAAGTTTGTCACCTGAAAACACTATAAACTCTCCCATGACGATACAAGTTTACAACAAGCGTATCTGATCTGCAATGGTAATTATTACGTAAAATCCTCATCACTGCATAGCGCAGATAGATATAACTTGTCGTTGTGAAAGTGAAAGTCGAGCTTACGATGTAACAAAAATAACAGTTGCCGAATTTAAATGAACAATGTCTCCGGTCAGAACTAGTTGCTAAATTAAGATCGCTATCAAAAAAACTAACGTGCCGAAAATATAATTAGACGCACGCTGCGACGCGACGCCTCCTTTTATTTACTATTCAATGTAGTTACATTTAAAGGTATAAAAACTTATAACTTTATTATTAAAGCGACTTGAATATAAAGGTTTGATACTCCCATCAGATATGTATATTTAAATTTTATTATTGAAACCCTTTTATATTAATCACCTAGATTACAATTTTATTAAAATCAAAGCCAATTGAGGAAACTTAGATAACCTCGTATACAAATATTGTAAGGAAATAATGTTAATTAAGATAAATTAAATGCTAAAGTAACGCGTCATTAACAGTAAAATCGCGGAGCTTTTACCAATTTTTTATCGAACAGACAGCATTGCCATTTCTGTTTGCGTGTCATTAGATAAATTCCTCACTTAGCTTTAACAACTAACAAGTTAGCGATACGGCGAAACTTTCTACTCACTATACACTTAAGATTATTATCAATAAGTCAACTTGCCATAGAACGGTGAGAAATTTCATCTCATTTATAGATAAGTAATTCTTACATACAACCGTTAAAAGCATAATAAAAGTGAATGTAAATAATAGGTTTCTAAAAAATTTTAAGTTAACAAAATATATTGAGTAATTAGAGCAATAGTTCCTTTTCCGGAGTAACAGATTATAATATTAATACAAACTAATGTTTCTTAATTTGATTAGAATAGGAAGGAATGAATAAAGGAAACAAAAATAATTGATAAATGTTTTCTATACAGAAGATAAGTAAATGGCTTACAATTCACACACGTGTAATAGTGCACAATTTGCAATTTTATACGCCATAATTAATGCAATTTTTATGACATGTTTTATTTTAAATACAACAAAGGACTGTCATTATAGATTTATTAAGTTGTTAGTTATTGTGTGTAGTGTTATAGATTTATTCTTTTATTTTCTCTATTTCTCTTCTTTAACCCTTCTTTTATTGTTTTTGTTTAATAACCAGTATATGCAAAATTATTCCCACCAAGAGATACTAGGTTATCATAAATCGCGGGAGCAACGAGAAGTAACGGTGAATTATTAATGGTTTCCTAGGATCGCGTGCCAACGTGACCTTGGGCCTGGGAGTTAGAATCAAGTTTTACATGCTAGAATACGAGTTTCGCGTTATCGCCTACCGCAAGGTGAACTTGCATATATTATGTCACGCCTACAACCAAGAACAATATATCGAAACTCCTGCGCCACGTTCATTAATAAAGACTTGCGCCTACATTGTTTACATATTATGGAAAGTCGTTCGTTGCTGTTTTTGTTGTTGAAAAGTATCTAGTCGTTTTCTGTGGGTCTGTCGGTGTCTACGGGTATACCGTATACATCTAATCATTCACTTCTTATCTTAATGTAATAAGTTATACATAGCATACAATATTTTCATCTTATGCAGTTAACTTCAAAAGTATGTTAACAAATTAAATATTACAAAACATAAAACTAAAATAGTTAATGAATGTCTGAATTTTGTACATGAATTATTTTTTCATCTTGCCGTGAAACAGTAAATACTATATTTTATTGGTAAAATGAGTTACAAATTTTGAATATATTATTAAAATTATGTAGTCATGTCTACATATTAAAGTTTTCGACAAAAATAAAGCTTTGTAATCACACGATCGGCGCCGAAGGCCCGATTCATTCATAAATAAACCTTCGAAACCGTGCTACGCCTACAAACCTTAAATTCAATGAAAACCTCGCATCTGATTACACATAATTATTTATCCTCATTATACGCAGTAGGTCAACTGTAACCTTACTTATAAGTTACACCAATTTAAATTAGCATTACCTACTATAATTTTAATTAATTTACGTCAATATCTACCTTTATATTAAAAATTTCATCGTGACTCGTGAGCTTCAATTCTAGTGGCAATACCGACTTAAAAATTATTCTTCTATTAGTGTTAATCCAGGGTATAATTAAATAAATTAAGTATTTTTGTGTGAAAGAGTTAGAAACATCCTCAAAATCTTTATCGCATTTATAATATAGTACTCGTAAGGACGTAAAGATAAGGATGAAACCAATAATATAATTAGTATACAAGTGCACTTTGGGTACAGACGCTATTATTGTTCTAGTAATCCGCAAATTGGCACAGACTATGTATGCGTTTAAAATTAGATTGATGAAGACAACACGGTTCCTCTGAAACACTTTCTATTGAAAATTAATAAGTTATCGGCAAAGTTATTATAATAACATCATGATACTGTTTTAATCCTAAGCTTATGTAATTATGGCGTAAACTTAATATCACTAATAATTTTAACAAGTACAACTTGTACCGACGCAAATACTGAACTTTGTATAAACTCAATACATGAATAAAAGCCTTTAAAAATCAAGATAATGACGTCACTTTCGCAATAATGTTCCACATTTCTTTGAAACAAGAATCTGGTTCATTCTCGTGCGTTACGATATTATCGACACTACATGAAACAATTTGTTGTGACGAAAGTGTCCCAACGCATTCATCGCAATTGCGTTTAATTGTCTTTAAGCATTTCCGTACCACTTACCTAATGTTTCCTACTGACCAACTAAACGACCTCTTCCTGATAGGGAACGGAATCAACTTGCACGATTGTTTAATAGATAATTCTATAAACTAGAGCTATTATTAACTATGTCTTCGTAAGTTCATCTTAGAACATTATACCTGCTATAAAAATAAATACATGGCGTAGCGATCAAACTATCAAAACTATGTAATGGTCATACTTCTGTACAGAATTATTGAACTTTTAATGTTTTTTTTTAACACAATTGTCCTAAGCATTTGCAACACCGTAATATTTAGCGTTATATTTCCATTATATCATCCCTCAAAAGGCGTAGCTATAATTACTTGGATGACCCTGTAGTTACGCGGCCTAGTTAAAATTCTCGGATTTGATGAGTACTGCATGATTTGGTTCTCGTATGCAGTCATCTTAAATCGGCCGTTCGACGCTGGGCGTCAGCCAAGCCGCTCTCGTCGTTCTATGTTTAAATTTGGAACACTTTTTTTTTCTTAGCGTAGAATGAGATATTCTAGCCGGAGGTGAATAATCTTTCCGTTCGGAAATAATATTTTTATTTTATTATCTGTATAATAGTTTATATAATTGTACATGCGATATTTTTAATTATTAAACATTTTCATTTAATGTTTATATCAAATCGTTATGTCTTATTACGTAATTATTATTTTATGTACGACAATTGAGGTGCGCTTTTTTTATTTTAACTGAAATATATTTTATAAACAAAAATATGTTGACCTCAAAAGCTAAATATTAGTTAGCAAAAACCATATGCGTTGATGGAGCATACACCTATTTCTGCTATGAAAATAAGACATTTTTATTTGAAAGTCCAAGTTTTACAATGCATAGCGTGTCTCCGTGACGAGAATGATTTTGATCACATCCTGCTCAACTGTTTGTGATTCTACGCGTGTTTATTGTGTACTGTTATGCTTTACTTTACCAATATGTGGGTCGCTGGCCTTTGGATTATCTATTAATTGTGCTGGAAATGCTCCGATATCTCCACATAAGATATGAAATGTTTTTAACAAAGGGAAAATAATATTACGGTTTTTAATTATAAATTTGGTTTATCTCAAAAGATAATAGTACCTATAATTACGATTATTAATTTATTAATTAATTAAGATTATATTCGTGTGAAAAAAGGTTGAAAGCAAACATTTTTATGATCCTTATTTTTCGAATAACGAATAACTCCTTTTATCAATACCCAATTTACAAAATTGACATGTTCGTGTCAAATACCTTATACAATACGTAAGGTGCTAAAGAATTTACTTCACAGCAGCCAATTAAGCGTTTAATTGACAGAACACGCGAAAGAAATATTAATTTTTCGGTCCAGTCCACGATAACAATCACGCCTATCGCGCAAAATTATGACATTTTTAAAAACACAATAACTCTTTGTCTTACACAATATCTCTTAAAAATTGTTCACATTGAGCAATACAATCAGAATAAAAATATATAGAGGTTATCAAAATAACTTTTATCTGTATATAAACTAATTATTGTTTGAATAATTTACTTGCGCCTCTTCGAAAGTGTAATGTCATAACGGCAATATGACAATGAATGACCAATATAAATTATTATCTTAGCTGACGACCTCTGTTTTAATCAACTCTCGGAGAAACCGCAACCAAGAAAATAAAGTCAAGTTCAACTTTTTCGCAATGGAAAAATGATTCATAAACCTTGCATTTTGTATTATAATGTACACTGATAAAAAAATAATACTATGTTCGGAGTGTGCTAAAAGAACATAAACATTGATAAGCTGATTATAAAACTAGTATATCAATTAGGGCATTGTTAACACAAACAACGCCCACAAAAGTATTAAATATTGCAACCATCTGTAACCGATTTGAAGGTTTCACGACGCCTCTTCATTCTTAATAGAATAATTCAAACTTAAAAGGTTAGCTCTGTTGCAATTTTCAACCCGATACTTAAGCATCATTCCATTTCGTAGTATGTAATTATGATTAAAAAAACAATAACATAACTGCGCAGGACAAAAGGAATTAATGAGTGACTTTTAATTATTAAAAGCGACATGATAGTTCATTGCACCAATACTACCCTATAAGGCAATCGATAAGACCATTTTTGGTCACAGAAATGTAGGCAGTCTATTTCTAGAGTTTGTTTCTGTAAAGTTACTTACATTCCGTTAAGACTGGAAGACATAAACGCATTTCTTTTAATTAAATGGATACTTCATCTTTTTTTGCAGAAGATAGCTGGTGAAGATGGATCCATTAAAAATGAAATATATTTTATTAATAACACAATGACAAAATACAGGTGAATCAACTCTACTTTTTTCCACATTTCATTAATACAATAAAAATGTCTTAAACCTTTAGTGAAGCAAGAAGGAAAAAGATAGATGTTACGCTATAGAAGTAATAAACATAAATCATAACGAATTCATGATCACGCATTAACGCTGATGTCACCTTCAGAAGTGAGGATGATATCGAGATACAGAAAAATAACACAGAAATAAACGAATCTCAGCTACATTATTCACATTTGAACGTTTACATTTTCGATTGACTTTGTTCATACAAACACGAGTACCGCGACAAAATAAACAATGCAGTAGTGGAATAATTAATTTGTTTGTCCGTTTTTCGGTGTTAGTGATAAATTTACATGACTAAAAATTACCTGAGCTCTATTGAAGACGTCGTGAGGTCCTCGCCATGTGGATGCGACAGGAGATTTTCTTTTAGCTAATTCTAACGTAGCTTCACTGGGACAACGTTCAAACATAAGCACACGCTCGGCTACAGATCCTCTAGCAAGGAAAGGCCGCACTGGAGTTTGTCCTGTTGCTGAAGCAGTTTCTACGGCGCCTGCACTCGAAGCCCTTCGAGCACGAGCTTCAAATTTTGATCTCGCTTCTGTCACATGTGACCCAAGAGAGGCTCGCCTTTCGCCACTAGCACCAGCTATTGGTTTTCTGGCTCCAGTGTCGAGCCGATCTTGATATCGACTCTTCGCATAATCTACTAAAGAAATTGGTGGTACAACATCTGGCCTCTCCGAAGGACGTTCTGCCACAACAGCCCCGGTTCGTAGTGCTCTTAGAAGCCGTTCTTCTTCTCGGGCTACTTCCAGCCGCATGGCTGCTGAATCTGCTCGCCTAGCGCTAGGTAGGGCTCCTGTCCCATTTCGTTCCGGTACCAAGTCGGGGGGTAAATTCATTTCTACTGTATCACTATCGGACTCAAAGCGAGTATCGCGCCGCACTTCGGGTCTCTGTTCTCGCCTAATGTCGGGCCTTTGATCTCTAATTTCTGGACGTTCTTTGCGGAATTCGGGTCGTTGTTTTATTTCAGGCTTCGGCTCTGGTTTCGGTTTTGTCCGTAACGTGTCTGCCAGTTTTAGGCCGGGCGTGGGCCTACATGACAAAATTTCAGTAGGAGCAAGGCCGCGCGCTTTCCAAGTCTGATAGATCGCTTCCGCATGGTCTGAAATTTGTTTAGCTATTGCGGCGATGTCTTCTTCGCCGGTGTCTATCTCGCGGCGAGCTGTGGCGGCCATGGCTGGGCCGCCCGCGTCTTTCCGCGAGTTGTGCACTGTCGGCTCTAATAATATCCGGGGGTATCCATGAACTCACACAGCACTTCACTGAGGCACAAGGCGGTACACAATCCGATCGGTGTAGGCACTGGGAACAGCTGTTGAGATCGGGCACGCGTGGGGGAGTAAACAAAGGCGATCGCGGTGTCGAGAGAATGTAGCGTCAGCGGCGACAGACTACAAACCGGCGGCGGCTCGTGGCGCGGACTGCGGCGCGAGCCGGGAGGCCGGAGGACGCGCGCCGCCCCCGCTCCCGCGGCGCGCCGCCGTTGCCGGCCGCCGCCGCCCGCCGCCCGATGCCCGTCACTCCCGTCAGCCCGCTCCCGGCACATGTCCTCCTTGCTCACTCGCTTAGCACCTGATAAAATTACAATTACTCTACTACGAGTCTAGACGTATCGATACTTTCCACGCCGTTAATCTCACCAGTCCTCACCCACGCTCTTTCATTTGATAACCGTGATTAGATCATTCCAAGTGTTATACAAATTAAATGTTCTAAAGATGATTCAGAAAGTATAAAACTTGATATTTACCTTAAATCTATTTTACTGGACTCTCAAGTTTATAATATATAAGATAATTAATTATATACTTTAAGCTCCCACCCCACTTTTGAATATAGATAAACAAATTTTCATTAGTTTTTAATAACTTATATGAAAAACATTAATTTTTTTATTAACTATCTCAAAAGCATAAATTTAAAATCAAATTAAGTGCAAGTTGTCTTATCTTATCGTATAAGCTTATTTATGAGCTTTGATTCTGATAAAAGGACGAAATTATAATATTATATAATATTGTAAGATTGCTGTCACAATTTCAAGAAACAATATTTTCCTAGTTATTGACACAGAATTCGTATTCTTCGTATCTTGCTAAAGCTTCTTGAAAACAGTTATTACAGCTATGGTATTAATCACTAAAAACAATATCAATATTTTTAACTTGTTTTTACGCACGCAGCCAAAGCACAAACATTTTAATAGAAACATAAAAAGCTTTAACTAATTGGACGTCCCATAAGACCAGATTTCTAAAAAACTAAAAGGAAGTAATGCCTGCATCTGTTCGCAACAAAATGCGTCGAACGCGCCACAAATAGATCGGGTCGTGTGTTTATTTACACGTTCCAGTGTTTTTTTCTCATATCTTAAGACATGGAGTTCGCCGACACACCGGTACGGGTCGTCTGTATTAGGCAAAAATAAATTTTCAACTTGGAGACCGATTTCGTTAGCCGATTTCCGGACGAGTAGGAAATGTTTGTGACGCTTTTGTGTTAACATCGCTTTTTATATTTAGTACAAAATATTAATATTTCAGTTCATCTTAAGTTGTTAAGGGCTATGATAAATCACTAGGCACCTAATTTTAATAAACAGATGAATTCTTAAATTAAAAATATTATGAAAATATAATTAGATAATGTGTTCTTATAAAAAAACTCTAGGTAGAGCTTAACGAAATTATAATATATTTGACGTTTATTAATACTTATTGTTGTTGTTATTAATTTTGTCGTCTTCGTGTTCGCAAAGTTTATTATTTCTAAATCAATTAAAGCAGAAAGCACGATCACGTTACTTAGCAATTGTTTAATTATTTAGCTTCATTTATCTTGATTTTTTTTAATTATTACCTGTTTTATTTGCACGGTAACATTTTCTCTCATTTATTAAGTATAGTAAAGACCTATTATAGACGCGCCTACATATATTACATACATACATTTGCAAAACCCTAGAAATATTTACTCAGACACTAGATCTACATAAATATTTCTAAGGAAGTTGTACATGTCCTTAAAAGGCAAGATAATCTTTAATCTATGCCGCGCTGTTCAAAGAGACGTCGGTTTCTATATAAGTCCGGCCAACCCATAATTTGCTTCACCTACCGCGAAGCGCCGTAGAAATCGAAAGATATAGCAACTAAAACGGAGAGAAAAGTGAAAACATGAATACAAATGAATGAACGGCTATGCAATCGACAATCACCGTGACAAATGCTCCTAAATGTTTAGTTCCGGCTACGTATGGTCGACAAACCATTGTTCCGAACATAAGATGTGTGTTCAATGTATTCTATTGTTTTTAAATACGAACTTTCGGTTCATTTTTGATGTTTTTACATAAAAAAACATGGACAATCTTTCCCTTTAAAGGAAGAAGTTTTTCAATTTTTCCACGTCGCGTCGCTCAATGCTTGTTAAACCGTAATCCTGAAATATGTATTGTGTCTTAAGATACTGTTATAATTATAATTACAGCTTTGTTGCTACATTTCATTAAACAAACGTCGCTTTAGCACTAATTATTTATATCTAAACATTCTAAGCCATTTTGCATAACTAATAACGGTACTGAGCCGAAATGTAGCCAAGCAATATAATTGCTTTGACTTTATCAAAATGGCAGTTTACTATTTCGTATTACGAGTTACCCTAATATTTGAGGAGTGGCGATCGTTGACCCAACACGGAGGTGTCACAAAGTCTAACCACAGGTGGGGTTGCACCCTAATGAATGTTATTTAGATAAGATTTTTTAGCTACTAGGTAATTTTATCTACTATTGCATTGTAGGTAAAATAACCTACTGATTGAGCTCAATAATCTCAAGAAAGCAATCTATGTGTGTGTTTAATGACTAGATTGTATTTGAGGAGACAAATATATGAAATGTTAAGAGTACATAATAGCAATTCTTTTTTTTTACACTGAAGTCTATTTGTTGCAGTTGAGGTGAGATTGGGTTCTATAATATGTACCT
>JADANM010001663.1:3527145-3539348 GCA_026213755.1 Eurema hecabe | reverse complement strand
TTTAGAAAATTATTTATTTGTTTTTACATTGTTTCTTTAGAAATTCCCAAATGTTTATCCAACCAAAAGATTTGATCAACAGTTAAAAATAAACGGAAAACTATGGTGACAAATTATCAATTTAAAAAATCATACAAATAGTTATTTTGTCATGGCTGAAGCAAAGGTGCCCGATGATACAAGAAGTTGGAATGCACTAGATATATACATTTTTTGTAACGGTCAACAGTATACACCACCAAGGAAATTTCACCTACAGTCGGATAAATTAAAACAATGGGAGTCTACGTTAAAATTTTTGGCACGTTCTCAATATGGATCAGCGTTAGTATCATGACTATTATCTTTACTCGGAAATACATTTATTTAAAAGTATTGTCGCATAGATTATTTCCAAATTAAGTCCTGAATAATATCTTATTATTCACTTCAATATTTACGACTTACAAGATGAAAGCTAGGCTGGTTTTCTTGTACATAGGAATATTCAGAACTTAACACAGAAGTTACATTCATTAATCGCTTAAAATGTTTCTTTATTTTTAAAAGTTTTTTTAACATCATAGATATGAAACATATTTTAATTAAATATCTATATATTTTGAAGGTACTCGACTGTAAACCTGTACTCTATGGAAGGCAAGAAAGTCGATGGACCGTTGGAGCTGACCAACGACGCTGCGTACGTCGCCGTGGCTCCTCACGACTGTTTTGTGCAGTCCGGATATGACAAATATTTGTTAAAAGCATCAAGGTAAAATATAATTTATGCTATTCAATCTATATCTATACTTACTAATATATAAAGCTGAAGAGATTGTTTGTTTGTTTGAACGCGCTAATCTCAGAAAGTACTGGTTCGAATTGAAAAATTCTTTTTTTATTGAATAGACAATTTATCGAGGAAGGCTTTAGGCTACATAACATTACGCTGCGACTAATAGGAGCGAAGAAATAATGGCAAAAGAGATCGACGAGGACGAAGTCGCGCGCTAGTTCAGTATAAAATGATCATACATTTGCATGGTTCTATTGTCTTTTTTTTTATAATATGAAGAGGGGAGACGAGCTGGACGCACTCCTGATGGTAAGAGTAACGCCAGCCCATAGCCAATGCAGTGCTACCCGGAACTTTGCTATAAAGGCTAACTCCGGGCAGGGGTGCACTACACCGACGCTCCCCACTTTGAGTCATCAGATGTTAAGACTCATCATCCCAGTAATCTCAAAAAAGTTCACTACATTCAGAGAACAGTTTGTTCTTTCAAAAATTGTTTTATTTGAATAAAGGAAGTGATGATAAAGATCCCATAAAACATTAAATAACACTTGCAGGCTTGATTGGGATTTTTAAGGAAATAATGGAAAACTTAAAACTATAAAAATAACATTATAGTAAAGACTATTACTTTTTATAGATCAAGGGAGAAGAGACACGAGAAACGAATTAATAATATTAACGCAAACCAAGGTACATACGTTTGAGAACTACAACACTATGCTGAAGTATAATACTTGTCTTTCTCATAATATTATTTTATAAACAAATTTTCTTCAGATGATCACGCATTTGGAGTAGTTACCATAAAAATGAATAATATGCAAAAAGATAATGCGAATGTTGTGGTAAGTAGCTTTTCCAAAGAACAAAAATAGGAATGTTTGTTCCATATAATAAATATAATTTAGTTTAATGTATTTAAAACTTTAGGTTTTAAAATAAATTATTTGCTTTTTCTAAATTTTTACTTAATCCGCTAATCCAATATATCAAACTTAACAGACTGATACAGATAAAAATAAAGAAAAAACCAATATAGCAACTAAACATGTCCTTCCGTCACGTCCAACTTCTAACAAGGCTCCATTGACTAAAAGTCCAATAGAGAGAAGAAAAATTAACTCAAGAAATACAATTCTGAGAAAAATAAATAATTCTGGAAAGGTAATAAATCCGTCTCAATCATTGAAAGGAAAAGAAATTTCTGCCAAAAGTTTACATCCCAGTATGAAGGAATCCCTTGACTATATGTGTAAAAAAACTACTCCATTAACAAATGAAACTATACAATCAATATCTTCTCATTTGCAAACATCCCAAAAACAAGAAAAACCACCTCAAGAACCAGAAAAAATTGTGAGTAGGCATAAAGCAGAAAGCAGAAGTAATACTGCTTTGGATATAATCCTTGAAAAAGATGATGGTGATAATATTACGCAGAAAACTGTGTATCAAAATTTAGAAAGTGATGCTGTGTCTTATTTTGTAGATGCAGAATCATTAAATAAAAACGTGACAGATAAAATACAAAGAAATTCTATTATATCAACATTTAACTGTTCCGAAATAGTTAACGATGATAAACATATTGTAATAGTCCCACCACAATCTACTCAGCAAAAATTAAATAAAACAGGAAACGATAAACTTTCGGAGGAAGAAACAAAAAAGTGTTGTGTTACAATGAGTGACAAACAACCAAATACTGAAAACAAAGATTGCGTTATAAATGTAAACCTTAATATAGAATTGAAGAACTGCGATGCACATTCAACAAAAACTAAAGGAACGTTTAGTAAATCATACTTTTTTAATCCAGAGAAACAGTCTCAAACAAATTTACAAATCGATTTAGACAAAGATTTGTTTTCAAAAGACGATACCTGCTTAAACCAATTAAACGCAATGAAGTCACTTCTCGATAATGATGGGAAAGATGGCCAACGAAGAATAATTATAATAAGATGTTCATGTGCTGGAGATAACTACGACTGTTCTTTTAAAAATATTGAAAATTCTAAACATTACATCTGTTTGCCAACGCAAAATATACATCTTACAGACAGGTATTAAAATATATTTTTCGTAATTATTGTAAGGTTACATGTCTTACTCTAAATTTAAATTCTAGTCATCAGAATGAAGATTTGAAGACCGTAGTAGGAGATACAATAACATCAAGTAGCCAAGTACATGATACAAAAGAGCATAAAGTTTCAATATCCACCAATAGTCCAAAAGTTTGTGAATCGAGCCCTACGAAAATGGATACAAAATTTATAGAAAAAACTTCAATTAGCACACAAACTGATTGGTGCAATACATTTGTAAGTTAATCTTTTCGAAAACCATACAAAACTACGTACTTTTGAGCTGAGTATCTGAAACCTTAATACATTTTATTTTCTTACAGGTGGAAGCGAGGTGTAATAAGGACGGCTATTACTCATTTTATTTGCCGCCTTTAGAGAAATTAAATGAATTAAAGCTCTAACGCGCATTTAAAGCCTCCATCCAGTGTTTTTATTCGTATACCTTTGAGGTACAACTAACACAATATTATACAGTAGACAATTAAAACCTTATAATCAATTAAATATTAAACGTCTAAAATGTATACAAAGAATTGCTACAACGTCTGTTCTTTGGAAAAACGGGGAAACTTTGGGAAGTTTTTCACCTCTTGACAGTTCGTAAAAAACTTTTAAAATTACTTTTCAAACATTGATATTCCGCTCTCTGTCTTACCAAGAATAAAATTAATAACTAAATAGTATAAAATAAAGTCGCTTTCTCTGTCCCTGTATACTTAAATCTTTAAAACTACCCAACCGATTCTTATGCAGGATTTTTAAATTGATAAAGTAAGGTGTATAATGCGTCCATAAATCATAATATACGCGAGCGAAGCCGGGGCGGGTCGCCAGTATAGATATACAATAAAGCATTGATATATTAATTAGTTTATGCTTTTTAAATACAACGTAGTATTAGAAATAACATCGGATATATCATATGACAAAAACTACTTTTAACTAAATAAATTCCACTTCCATCGCCATATATTTGTAAGTGGTCTTGATAACCTTTCAATTTTCTCGCCAATATATTGCGAGCTTTTTGTCCAATATAAATGAGCTGAGCTTCTGTTAAATGTTGCAAGTTCTGAGGCAACATCGTTAACATTACCTTTAATAAATTAAAAAAAAATTAAATTATACTAGATATTTCAGCGCTTGTTATCGTCAATGCTTTTACTAATAGTAAATTCTTTTTAGTTTTAAACCTAAGTTCTAGATTAAAAAGTGATAAGTTCATTTTATCTAAATTTTAATAAACAATTATCCGTGCGCCATTTATAATTCGAAAGAGGACTGACTACACCCATTTTATTAATTTTCATGAAATAATTATTTAAATTTCGAAACTGCTACCAAAAACTACTAACTCTAAATACAGAACTTAAAGCAAAACATGTGTAGCTTATTTATATGAACTATTTATCACATACTTGTGACGTTATACCAGCCATCGCTTTAGGGTTTATAGTACAAAGGTCCTGCCCGGCTACCTCAGTTAACAGAAGACCTAGTCGAGAAACATCACTAGCACTCCAACTATATGATTTTCCGAGCACCTGGAATAAATTTATAGGCACTCAAATGAAGACTTACTGTCAAACATCATTGCTTCAAAATATTATAAGGCGTAAAAAAATTAATAGAACCAAAATCACAGTACTACTGTTCTTATTGAATACGTTTAATATGTGTACTGTGATGTTTTCTAAAATAAATAAATATACCTGGGTTCTCATCATCAGTGCAAGATAAAACCGACGTTGCAATGGATCACAAGCGTGTATGTGATAAAAAATCTGAAAAATACTTATTGTGGTTTGTGGTGTGATATTGAACAGGACAGGACAGAAACAAGGCAGCAATTGTGAACTTTTTCTATCGTTTTTAGATTAAGGTTATCCAATTATTTCTAATTATATAAATAATAGTTATCTTACTTATATTTTGTAAAATTAGTTTCAAAGCAATTGAATTGTGGCGTAGTCCACCAACTAAAATGATAACATCTGAACGTTCAAATATCAAAACTTATGGACTAAGGACACGTATATATATCTAAGAAAAGCATGTAAATGACACTTTTGGAACTTCTCGAATGATCGAGAACGGCTGTTTAAGAGTAGTTCTCAAAATAAAAAAGCTACCCGGTTTTACGCGAGGTAAAATGAGAATTCAAAACTTACCTGATGGGAGAGTTGTAAAAATGTACTCTCTGGAATTTTCCTAATATTCGTCATAGGAACACCACACAGCAAATTATTCATTAGATTTAAATACTTGGGTTCCGACCATTTGATGTTCAAATTTATATATCTACTCGCTATTATACCGACCTGTAGGTAAATACATTAATAAAATTCATAATATTGTGTAATATTAATAAATAAAAGAAACATAAGAAGACTAAAACTTTAAAAGTAAACCACTATCCCCAAAATGAATGCACATTATATTAAACACACGCACGTAACTATTTAAACCTATAATAAGAGGAGATACATTGTTTTGACTTGACAATACAAATGAATTATGACACACTTTTAAATGCATCCAACGTCAGCACTTTAATGCACCTACCACACACATTTCTAGCAACACTAAGAATAAAGAATATAACAGTTACATTTCTAAAAAAATAAATAATACTATGTTACCCACATACGGTTCTAAAACGTGATCAAACTTTCAGTTTATTAATATTATCAGTCATTCATATAAGTTACAAACGTCCTCTATAAAATTTGAAGTTTATAGTAGACCCAGAAATTTAATTTAAATAATCTTACTCATAAAAATAATAAAAAATGTAAGAAATTTTTGAATCACTAACGTCACGCTCAAATACGACGCACGTTTCTATCGCAACATTTAAGGCTGAACTTTAACATTTTCCTTTATTTACATAACTGTTTGCTTTCTTTTAACGAATCTTAATGTTTTTTACTTTAAAACATATTTTATACGAATAAGCAATCGCTAATCTTTAATGTTGGGCATTGCATAAGCACTTCGTCCCATAAATAGAATTTAAAGATACATAGACAATATGTTAGGGTAGAATATTTTACTGAATTTCGCTTCGAACGGTGCAAAATTTTATAGTCTAGTACTAAGTCATTAACCAATCTTTATATAATAACATCTATCTTAATACCTGATGTCTATCAAGGTCTGCATGCGTTCCAATGTACGATAGAATTCTCGTATCATTCAAATTTAACCGTGACATTTCTTTACCGTTTACGTATTTGAACAGCGGCCGAAACTTCGCAAGGGTTTCATAAGAGATGCTACTAGTTTCTTGGTCACCTTTAACAACATTCCACATTGCTGCTAATTTCTCCCTGGCTATTTTCATCATAGCTATCGTTCTTGCCTTGAAACGTTATATTATTACATAAAATATTTACATAAAAAATGTTACATGCCAGTGATGAAAAGCTGCCAACCATAGATTATTTATGTAAAAATAAATAGAGTTAAGTTTATAAGGTGCAAGGTGTAATCGCTAGCTTAATTGATTTTAAAAATTCTTTCATTTTTAGCAATTTACATTCCTTTTTAGTATTACTATACTAGCTATTTACCCGTTAAGACGTTTAACGAGAAGCAACATAACAGCAAATATATAATAACAAAAATAATTAAATTAATATTACTATATTGGGTATCTTACTAACTGATCTTAGTACGTAATCCGCGGGTAACCTGGCTATATCGTCCAAGTTTCCATGCAAAAGAATCGCGAAAGCGTTGACCGCTGTCTGCATATAGTCTTTTGTAACATCCAGCTTGCAGTATCCTCGATGTATAAATTCTGACAACGGCAGATGAACTCCACTTCGATTTTGGTACAATTCGTATCTGTTTACGTAAACACTCCATGTTTTGTTCATAGTATTTCATTAATAAGAAACAGTTGCTTATAATTTTTTATTCATAAGAAATATTAAAGTTACCTGAAAACTTTGCCATCGGGATGATGCAAAAAATTTGATGTTTTATTTTCATGGCTAGAAGTCAGTCGTTTGTTCTCTTCAAAATCTAAGTAATTATTCAAGTGTTTAAGAAATTAAACTAAGTTACTTCCTATTATAAAAAGTAACATATTCAATCGTACTTACAATCTGTTGAATTAACTCCAAAAATAACTTGAATTATATTTCTTTGAATTGTGATATACGGATCTAAAAATAAATTCGAATTTAGACATTCAATCGAATATAAATAGTACGAGTACGAGAAATAATTACTTTTTCTTATGACATTCGATAAAATCCAACACCAACGCAGTTGTAACAAGTAATTGTTTTCGAATTAATATTTGTCATCATTTACCTTGTCCCACTTACCGTTATATAAACTTCTCTGTTAAACGGTGTTGTAACAACGTTAACTAATTTTTATATTCATAATCTAGAAATCTACATACTAATGTGTGGTCTACGTTTCGATTCAAGTAGGAAAGTTTTTGTTAAGCATTTATCAAGGTTCATTCATATTCATATTCATCTTTTTATATTATTATATAATAGTTTTAATACAAACTTTAATGGAATAGCAGAACCAAAGAAATAAATTCTAGGTCGTATAGATGGAAAATATAAATTACCAATCTCATTTTTAGTGTTTTCAGTGCTTGTTTCTGTGGGGTTGAAGTTTAAATTCATATATTTTAGTTTATTTCTGTTTTGTCGAAACTTCCCGAACTTGAGTTTATCCACTGCCTTTTCATATTTGTCGCACGTGAATTCTGAACACATAGGAAATAAATTTTAGTATACGTAAAGCTCCATGTGATGTAGCTTTTGTAAGCTGTCTCTTTGTTTACTCTTTAACCTCTTTTGTGATAAGTACAAAAAGAAATTGATTATAACCCCATATTTACAACCATTATTTGATTATTATATTGATATATTTTTTTAATTAAAATGGACGTTTCGTAGCCAAAGTCGTACATTAAATTACGATTAAATAAAACTATATTTTTAAAATCTTGCGAACATTACACACAAATGAATGGTATTTTGTCTTACGTTTTGCTTCATCATCGCCTAGTTTTGAAATTGTAAAATGATGATTCGTATAGGCCGAATTAACGGCTATACCCAAGCACATTAAATACATATTGACGAAGACCATAACAGGTTATTTTTCGGCTATTTACATAAAATCGTTGATGGATTTTAATCGATATGGCCGTGATAATTATCCATATAATATTGACAGTTTAAAATCTTAATGAGTTGCTCAATAATGTTTCGTCAATTTGTAACTAATTAGGTATCTGTAACACACGTTCAATTTGAAGTTAGGAATAAGGTCGAACTGATTCGTTAACCGTGTTCCGCGATCTCTCGTAAAACTGGCTGTTTGGGAACTTTCGTGTGTATCAAAAAACCGAACAAGCGTGAGTCGGACTTGCTCACTAAGGGTTTCGTGCCTCCGATTCATAAGTAATTTGCATGCTCTTTCACAGAACTGGACACCCGTTTGACCCGAAGATTTTATTTGAAAATGTAATCTTGTGAACTACTTTCAAGTTTTAATTATAAATGTGTTATTCTCACATTTTATGCTTTTTGTGTTTTAAATCAACATGAAGTAACCTTTTCTGAGTTTTTCCTAGATAAACGATTGAACGGTTTTCTTTACGTAAACAAGGATCATGGCTTGAATTTCTAGCTGAAATCATCGTATATGGCTTTTTCAATTCGTATTCATATTTTTAAACAATATTAGTTTATTATTAAAGTTAAATTTCTAAATCTGCAATGATATTATATTAATATTTAATGTAATATCATTGCTAAATCTGTCAATGTATAACGTCTATATATATTTTGTTATCTGTCAGTAATGTCAGCTGTTTAAATATTTGTCTATAACCTACTAAATTTATTATTTTTATTTAATATATTTTAATTAAATTTACATTATGTCTTCATCGTCGTCTTCTGATATCAGTGACGAGTATTTATATGGAGAAATGAATCATCCAACACCATGGCCCATGCAACCTTTAATATATTACACTCATGTGGTACGTCAGTTATTTAATACTTATTTTCGTCTTTTAAAAAATGTAGTTATTATTTCTGTTACAAAACAGTCCTCGTTATAAAAACTTTAGCACCGAGTGACTATATTTTTCGAGTTACTTTCATATACATATTTGAATAGCTTATGTGATCTTATATAGAGTTATGAAAGTTGCACACGAAATTGGTGGGAAATAAAATTTAAAGACATGGAGTGCTTTATTAGGAAATAAAATGAGGTTACGATAGATTGTAATTACGTATATGTTACTTTATTTGAAGTTTTGACCAGATAATTTTTAAACCCCCCACATACTAGACTATCAAAGCTAGTTGTATAAATCACTTACTGACTCACCCCTAAGAAGCGCGGACAATATATCTTCAACCAACATTTTTCGTAATTTATAGAAAAATTATCGTAGACCATATTCTTAGATACTAAAGTTTTTTTACTGATATTTTGGAAACTTGATCAAAACACAAAAGCTGTATTTATTATTACAGCCAAACCGTCCAAAGCAAAGAAGCAAAGAACGAAAGAAACAACACTCAAATTGCTTTGCGAAAGCTTTCAGATGGTATACCCAGGTATTAATAAATATTACGCCTTTTAAACAATTAGGGACGCACCCCATATTTGTATAAAAAACCACTAAGAAACCACAGTTTATTTATAATATACTTTCTTTTCAAATTAATAGAATCTCGGATATTAAAACAATAAACAAATTGCCACATTTAAGAACCAATATCTTATGTACATAGTAATTTCATGATCTGCTTTGTTATATTTTTCACCGTCTAAAATAGTAGAAAAAAGTTATTTTAAAAATATCGAATTAACATTTAAGGAGCGTAATCCGTATCAGAAAGCTAATTCCAATACAAAAAATGCACCTGATGTTCGAGGATTTGCAATGTGGCTCGATGAAAAATATACCGAATATCTTCAAGAAAGTCGCACGAGAGGCACATTAAAACAGACTTCTTCAGCTGAAATGGATGAAGTATCAAATAAGTATCTATTTTACTTATTTTTAAATCAGTCAGTCCATTAACCGAAGCGAATAATTCTTATACATTTTCAAAAAATCAACAACATCAAACTCATAATAACATAATCTTTATATTTTTAGTTTAAATGCATGCGAATCGTGCTCAACAAAACGAAAATTTAAGGTATTGAAAAGGTAATTGTTTGTTTTATTCATTTCACAATACGCCAAGTATTTTATTTTATATATGGTTATTTTATTATTTCTGTCATTTTTATTGCTATTTTAGCCCACGGAAAAGACATCGCAGGCTTACAAATAGCAAAGACAGGGGAACTGTTGTTATAAGGTAAGAAAACGCTTGAAGTTTACATCAGGTTATTGTGAACTACATAAATAAAAATCTTACTTTTTCATGTCATGTTTTCAGGTCTAATAAAAGCTTCGAGGTTATTCTGCAACCAAAAAACATATCTCGGGCTGCGTCTGAAATTCCTAGGTATTTATCATAGCATTAACTCATATTATATTATGAGCCTACTTAATGACACTCATACGTTTAATTATATGAAGAAGCATTTTCATGTTGATCAAAATATATATGGCCGTGGCAACTATGTAACGAATAAATTACATAATCATACCTTTATTTTGTAAGAACAAACGTATAATGAAAAGTCAAAGACACACACCACAGAGAAATGCAAATTACAATTTCTTTTTCAGTGCGGATTGACTGCACAAAGCATCGTTACTTATTATATCTAGATATGAGTCGTACTTAAATTTGATTTGCGTTTTATTATTCGGTCATGAATCTATACCAATATATATAAAGAGGAAAGTTTTGACTGTTTTATTTTAAAAAAGTCTTTCAAGTTTGTGAAACTATATTATTTCCAGTCAACTAAACTACGGAAACTTGCTGTTTGTAATACAGCATTACGAAATATGTTGAAATAAGTCTAACATACAATAATTTACAGACAAGTTTCTCGGTGCACTAATTCTACAGCTACGATCGTTAAAGCTAAGTCTCAAAGCTTGACAAGCGTATTTGTTGAAAAGGAAGTTTATTCATTCCCGTATGATACCGTACATACTGATAATGATGATAAAACTACTAAGAAAAGGGCCATGTCTAATAGCGTAAGTTCACAACAATGTTTACTCTTAACATTAATTAAAATACAACTAATGTTTATTGAAACATAATATGTGTTATATTATATCCGTGATTCGGAAATGAAACAAAGCAGTATATTGGAGTATAAATAATGTATAAAAAATAACTCCGTATGAACAATTATATGTATTTGTCTGCCTAGCTGCTACCCGCACTTTTAGTCGCGTAGTTTCTACTACCTGGATTAAACCAATCTATTTATTTGCAAACTTAAATTCATTTAAATCCCTTCAGTATTTCTTGCGTGAAAGAGCGTTTTTCCACACTTACGCATTTAATAAAAAAAATATTTTATATTTTTAGATATACAACGGTTTTAGTACAGTAACTCGAACAAACACTCCACAACCTAAGCAACAACGCACGCGAAAGGAAAATGTGTCATGTCAATGCATACAAATCCAGCCGGTACGCAAAAACAGACCTAAAAGCTTCCACAAAAATATTATAATTATATGCACTTGTGAATAATTATTACCTTCACAAGATCAGTTTCATAATGTATATGAGATTTTTATTATATTGTTTGGTCTAATTGTCCTCTTTTAATATGACTTTTCTATATTATGGCTAACAATTTAAGCAGCTTCAGCTGCAGGCGATCATCTTCCTCCAATAGCATTATTTTCGAATTGGATGTACTAAGATCATGTGCGAAATTAAATCTTATTAATCATCTACATGATTGCACTAACTTCTAGCTCAAGCAATTGGATCAAAAATTATCACCGTGTAATGTAAATGTATGCTCAGATCCTCTTCAGAAATGTCCTACTCCATGTTTACGAAATACTCGCAATGACGTAGAAACTAAAACCATGTCGGCAGAATGTGCAAATGATGCCACACAAACGTCTGATTACCCTATAAATCTTGTAAGTTAACCAGGTAATTTAATCTTAATTCTCTTTTTCATAATTTGGAATTATCATAATTGCTCTATTTGATTACAGACTACAGGCCAACATCCACTGTTAATGAAAATTATATGCCCGGATAAAAAAGAAACAATTTAAAAGGATTGCTACATAAACTGTGAGACTCATTTAAATTGTTATTTAAAATAAATTATATAACGAATTGAGATACACGACTTATAAAACTCAACATTTTTTT
>JADANM010001663.1:3480260-3496750 GCA_026213755.1 Eurema hecabe | reverse complement strand
GTGAACTCGGCCGCGCCCGCCACCAGCGGCTCCATCACCGCTAGCCTGCAATGCACACGGGGTTTCTTAATCTTCTACTGGGATTATTGGATTGGATCCGCAGTCTCAACGAAAATTTCACAGAAAAAAACACACAAGAAAATTTTTTTTGGAGTTATTCACAAACAAATAAATATTGATGATATGTTTATCTAAATTAATAAATTAGGTAGCTCACTTATTGAGCTGCTCCTCGGCGGACTGCAGCATCTTCATGCGCACGGCGGTGGACAGCGTCACGTTGTCGATGTGCTGCAGCACCGTGTCGAAGAATCTGCGCACCGCGCTGTCGTCCATTGCCGCCTCGCTCTTTTCCTTGCGGGAGTATTGGTTATCGCCTGCAATTATTTTAAAATAATTAGCTTCATTCCTGTGGCAATACCGGATTAATAATCTCCAGCTTTTCGATTTTTTTGCGTGATATGATCCCCCACAGATGTGTTTATAGGGCTAATAAAGAATAGTTGTTAAAACGATTTTGCCACCAATAATGTAGCTTTTAACCTATTACTAAAAGTAAACTATGTAAAACACGATACTAGAGAAATGCTATTTATCAAAAAATTACTTGGTTCAAAAATGTTCTAAAGTTTTCGTTTACTAAATTTTACACAGATTTTACAAGCTTACCAATAGGCAAAGGCGGTACAAGATGTGGCATAGTGTCCCGCAAATACGTGTAGTGTTTGACCGTGTGCTCCTCGAACAATGGCAACATTGTGGTGCAGTGCTGCGCCGCGTTTAACACCAGAATTAGTACGCACATATCTATTTAAATGTTAAGAAAATTTAAATGAAATGGGTAAATTAAAACAATAAAATACATACATATTACCAGCGAATAAAAATGTGATCCTTTTTGTTAAAATATTTTAAAACAAAACAGTTAACAAAAATGTTTTATGACCAAATGAACATGTGAAATTTATGTGAATAGTAGGAATATTTTTTAGCTTTTTTGCAATAACTGTCAAAAAAGGATACAAGCTGGATCTTCTACATCGGGTTCAGGCATATCGAAAAACGGATGAACGCCTAACAGCCGCGCCGTTAATGGCAGTACTAGGGTCGCATGCTTGTTGCCCATTCTTTGTACGCATCGAAATGTAGAACGCTTATCCTTGAAAATAATAAAAATTTTATGTTACCTATTGCTGTAAATCAATTATTAATTTACTTCATGTGGTATGAAAAAACCCATGGCATGTATATAGAGTTGAACATATTATTCTCCACATATAACTGACCTGTGGGTATCTCTTGAGATTTTCCAAAATCTTGTCAATACACATTTCAAGGCATGTCTTTGATGCAACTGTAGATGAACCAAGCATTCTGTGTAAACCCTCCCTTACATCCATAGAGTAATCCTGAAAAAATATTGACTATAAATTCTACAATTAAAAAAAAAAATGTTGACTCTAAATTCAAAAGTTATACCTCTAAAGCTCCCAGTATGGTTTCGAGTTGATCCTCTCTCAATACAATGTGATGTGATATCTTTGTTAGGCTGTCAATAGCTCTCAAACGAACATCTTCTATTTCATCATTGAACATATCTACGAGGAAATCAAGCGACGTGGTTGCAAATATTGGATTTCCCATAGACAATTCGCACACTGCCTCCACTGCAGCTGTGCGGACCTCTGAAACAAAGATGAAGTGTTAACACATCTACAAAAGTGAGATGTTGTTTTAAGAGTCTTAAATAGTCTATTTAAAGTAACAAAAATATTCTAAGAAGTAAGTTTCAAAAATTACTATCTAACTTTATGGTAAATGGTAGGCAAACGCGCCTCCAATAATTTAAAAAAAGTCGTAATGCTCTTTCACCAATGTCTAGGCGCTTTATTTGTTATACACTGAAAATATTATAATTGCGAACATTGTTTGTTTCGATTTCATGTCTAAAGTCCGCTATTAAATCCTTATTGATGAAATTGTTGGAGAGTCTTTGTAAATCTTATGTTATGAAAAAAGGGGTGGTGTTGCAAGTATACGTGTAATAGCTGTTGATAAAATGAGAATAAAATCCGTCTAAATCTCTATTAGAGACAAAAGGGTGGGGGAAACCAGGATACAAGCAAGTCAGTGTATAATACTTAAATGATACTCGCCTATATAAAAAAACTAGTATGAAAGGAAACTAGATAAAAATAAGGTCCGATAAAGTTGGAGGTAGTCAGTAAAAAATTAAAGGACTAGTACCCTGTGATAGTGGGTGCCATTAAAAAAAAATAAGACTCACCCATGAACTCGTCCTCGAGGCCGTGCACGAAGGCGCCGGCCGCGCCGCCGGGCAGCAGCTGCACGGACGCGCTCTCGAGCAGCTGGCCGGGCGCGTCGTCGGCCCAGCGCCGCCCGCTCGCCCACGCGCCCGACCGCACCAGCTCCGCGCCGCGCTCGTGCGCCGTGCGCTTTTTCTGATAACCGTCACGTTTCACCGGTTAATTTCATTTAAATTTAACCTTCAAACTTTTGCACAAGTGTTATTTAAACTTACTGTAGTGTACTGAAGTACAATGGTAAGAGGGCATTCGATTGTCGACTGCCGTAGTGTGCTGACGTACCTCAATAGTGATAAACATGGGTCGGTACAAGGTATATTTAGTATTGCTTATTAGTGTGACAAAAAGACAAACTAGTTAAACTTTTCATGGAGATAAGCCTGGAATCTAATCTCAAGTATATTTCCATTTTTCAAAATTATTCATCGATTCAATCACAACTAGTAACATCCATGTAGTGTAATAGTAGTGTAAGTGTAAAAAATACATATCATTCTACTATTTTTTAAACCTTTTAACCAAAAGTGTGGTAATAATAAAAAAATAAAGAGGGTGATAGTTAAAATACATTTACTGGCTAAATTCGAATGTAGTATGTGGATCCTACTGTATGGCATACCTTCATATTACTCATGAGTTGTTTATCCAGTGTCTGCAGGAGGAAGCGATCTGTGACACCTCTTGTAGTGCCCAGCAGTGTGCAAGCCAATGCTCGTACTTGCATGCAAAGGTCATTCACAGCTGAGCAGATACGCACAAAGGCATCATCTACAAGACGCATGGTCGTTTCTCCATCTTGTAGAGTTACAGTGCTGTAAAATTTAATAATAGAAATACAACATTTTAATATTTAAAAGCAAGACAAATGATTATAGTTCACTCATATTCTGCAATTCTTATTAACATAATATTACAGTGTACTCTTTATAAAGTCATTCAGTCAGTGGAAAATAATTTGTTTGGTTGGTTAACCTTAAATCCCATACATTGATACACTCTTTATAACACAGCAGCTCTCTATTACGAATGTTCAATAACAATGTTATTGTTTATGTTGTTATATCAGGTTACAAAAGACGCCGATTAAACCTTTGAGGTCCTGAATATTCTGAGATCGTAAACAGCCTGCTTAATTTGCTTTAAAATGATGGTCTAGAAACAAACACGTCAGGAACCTATCATATTATCAGTCGCAAACTACTTTGGAACTGTTAACATGGCCAGTAAATGAATTTGGTTGTTTTTCTTTATTATTCCGTATAACAATATTTCTCTACAATAATGATAAATGCTTGAGCCCTTGAATTTCGTTATAAAGAGTTTACACTGTATTTTAATATTCTGAATGAAAGTTTTGTTTGAAAAATATAATCACTTAATTTTCTTTTTTAGCCATTTACATAATTAGGGAAAAGCTCTTACTTTTCTGGATATTTGTTGCCTAATAGCCAAACAAGTCTCAGTGCCACTTCTCTAACAATCTCATAGTCATCAGATAATGCTGTGCACGCATGTTCATAGATATTGGCACTAAGAGTTAATCCCCGTCCATGTAATGTGAGCAAAGATTGGAAAGCTTCACAACGGACTCTGGCATCCTAAAACACATTAATACATTTTGGCATCTGGTTTTATAAAATAGAAAGTAGAAATATAATTAAGTTCAATAAACAGGTTTTTTATGTTGCCTGATGGTAAACAAGTTCCTCCAACCCTATAGGTAAAAGGATCCATTATTAATAATGTTCTTAATCTATGATTTATATATTTAGTAATTACCTCAGCATTACTATAGTCACTAAGCAACTTCACAATAACATCGGCTTCAGCTATCATTTCCGTAGTCCTGTCACCTTCAGGGCATATAGGGTATAGGGCACTGATTAACTGCAGACACCTACATTTGACCTGATGACTTGTGTCCTTGAGATTGTCTCTGGCTACACTCACCAACCTTGTCATTAATATTTTGTCGTCTGATAACTTACAACCTAACTTTAACAGTGTTGCAATTCCTTGCGCTATAACCTAGATAAAAAAGAAATAGTGAATAACAATACAAATGTGCTAATACCACCTTATAACATTAAACCTAACTACTAACTTATAGTTGAAGAAGTAAACATAAATAGAAAACAAACTTAAAAGTGTAATAATAAATATATTCCTTAAATCTCACCTTATGAGATGTTTCATTTTTAATCAAATGTATAGTTTCTTCAATCAGGTGGTTTAAATTAGCGCCAGGACATTCCAGGCCAATGTCACAAAAAAGCCACAGTATTTTAACTCTTACTACCGACTCTTCTTGTGACTGAAAGTGTTCTGACAACTTTTTGATAGCTTCCTCAACATCTGATTCTTGAAACTGCAGACAGTCAGAAATCCGAAGCAACAACTGCAAGGCTTCATCACTTGATTTGCATTTTTCTAACAGCCCAACAAAAGCGGCCGCTGAACTGCCTATTAATGGCTTTTTGGCTAAATGTAACTTCTTAGATGTTGGACCATCCTAAAATAAATAGTTAACAATTTGAAGAGAATAATCAGTTAAGATTAAGGACTCTGTTTCGTTGTTAAGTTGTAGACTCGCTTCTGCACAAACATAATATTTTAAAAATATTTCATATAACAAAACAAACACTTGCTACTTGTACTATGTAAAAAATTAATTTCGTAATACCTGAAAGGATTTATTATATTCGGCTAGTGCTCGTTTCTTTAAGACGGCTGCCATTGCCAAACTTTAATAATGGATATAAATTATATTTTAATTACGCTGTATATATATTTTTGTAGACTACTGGAGTTTAAGTTTTAACTTTTAACTTTTAACTCTTATCCAAACAAGCAAACCTGATGAAATGTCACTTGTCAGTTGTCACAATCGTGAAGACACTTGAAATTTTTTCAAAATGTATAGACATGTCAAATTCATTTTAATAATGAAATGTTGATTTAGGGTAAACAGCGAAAATACAAATTCGAAAAAATCGAACACCCAACGAAACTATTATAGTTATAGAATCATAATAAAACATATTACATAACTTTAGTATTGAGAAAAATATATATTATTCAGTTTGCCATAAAAAAATGTCAATGTCTATCTTACTCGTCAATCGTTACGTCAGTGTCATTTAGTGAACGGTGAAACGAAAGCAAAGGGGCTGCGTTATTATTTAATTATAATATATTTTAACATAAATTATACAGATTGCTGAAATATTTTCCTGTTAATGAAAAGAGTTATGTAACGGTTAGTCCTGTGCATAGTGATTTAAGTGTGAATATGCAGACTAACTAAATGATAAATAATGTCATTGACAAAAAAGTTAGCAAATTTGCTTAATACTTAACAAATAACACTAAATGTTAATTTATCAGGTAAAATTTTAAATGAAACGTCCTTTTACTAACATAATTATTTTAATTTTGAAGAAGTTCTGATGCTAAAAGGCTCGTTAAGAATTCACTTAACATATTTTTAACCATTTTTACGTAATTTCAGATGAAGGATATAGAAAAATAATGCCATGTGAGCGCGACGGGCAGAAAATGTCTGAAGGACAAGTTTTGGATCACACTTGTCTAAAAGAAGGCAGTATGTCTGTTGCAATACCAAACCAAGCTCTATCCCAGCATTGGAAGGAATTTGTATGTGGAGGAGGTGCAGCTTTCTGTAACATACTTATCAGCTACCCATTAAACAAGCTCATATTTAGACAGGTATAATTCATTTAATAACATCTGTAATATTGCGTTAATTCAAATTTAAAAGAATAATTTACAGTCTCACCTGAATTGTTTTGTAAACAACTTATCTAATCTATAACTGCTATACAAGGTTAATATTTTTAGTGAGCGAAGTTCACTAAAAAGCCACAAGGCTGATATAATTCTTTAGCATAAATCAAACCTGTTATTTCTACATCATTTTAATTAGAATCAAACTATGTAAAGTATTTATAATGATATATTTTTTTCAAAAAGTATGGGGTAATTTAGGGCCTTAATATATTAGGTATATATAATATCCCTCACTTCCAAAGTTATATTTTGGAAGTATAAGAATTATTAGGAAAATAAAATTTAAATGGCAATTTTGATCAATGAAAATACCAATGAACTCTTTATTTCAGACCATTTAATTGTAAATAATAATAATTTCTTTAAAAAATTCAACTTTATAGTGTATTTTTTTGCCATAGATGATGCATGGAGTAGAAGCAACATTTGCTTTAAATCAACTTCAAAAGGAAGGATTGGGATATCTATACAGGGGTATGTTACCACCGTTACTGCAGAGATCCCTTTCTATGTCTCTCATGTTTGGTGTCTATGATGAATGTCTGGAACCCCTGTTGAAAAGAAAAATAAACCCATATGTCTCCAAAGCTATTGCTGGTGTTGTTGCAGGTTGCTTTGAAGCTACGCTTATGCCCTTTGAAAGGCTTCAAACACTACTAATACATCCAAAGTATCATAGTAAATTTAAAAATACTGCACATGCAGCTAGCCATATTGCTAAATTTTATGGGATTAAGGAATTTTACAGAGGACTTACTCCCATTTTGCTTAGAAATGGACCTTCAAATGCATTATTCTTTATCATCCGAGATGAAATAAAAATAAGATTGCCTAAACAAGAGAGTATAGTATATGATGGCCTTCAAAATTTTTGTGCAGGAGCTTCTATAGGAGCGCTGTTGAGTACCTTATTTTATCCTTTAAATGTTATCAAAATCGGCATGCAGTGTGAGCTTGGTGCTCCACATAGAACAATATTATATGAATTTAATTACATTTTGCGTAAGCGAGGATCTAAGTTTGGTAATTTTTATCATGGGGCTTTGCTCAATATAACTCGTGCATTTCTAAGTTGGGGCATTATCAATGCTTCCTATGAAGTGTTTAGGAAAGTTTTATATGCCTAGTCAATTTATGTTATGTTTTGTTTGTTATAATTGTTATATTAATGGTTAATCTGATTGTGTATATATAAAGTATATGGATTGAGTATTATCTTCATATTTATTTAAATCAAGTTTGTATCATAAAAGAGACAAGCATTTACAACTCTAAGAGAACTATGCATCTAAATTATGTGATATATATATCACACAAATCACTATTTATTGTTAATTATATTACGATCTTATTTGTTGTTAAGTTTAACTCATACCCAATTGTACAAATACACTAAAATATTAAAGGATTACAGTACTAGTAGATTTACTGTCAGTGTAGTGTTTAGATTACAGGATACACTATGCCTAATATCATACTTCACGCCAACTTTGAATGTATAATCCAAATAAAGTCTTATCAAAACCAAGCATGTTTCATTAAAACCATCTTTGCGTCAGAAATCGTTAAGTCGAAATGATTTTATGGCCAATAAGAAAATTTCCATAACAATTGATAAACATGTGGTTGCGATATACAATTATTATGAAAAAAAATCGTGTCGAATAATGTATTACAATGAAAATAAATTATTCGTCACAAGCCCTGCAAGCTTTTGGTATTTTGTTTATTATTACATTGAGTGGTAAGTTAAGTTAATTTGTAATAATAATTTTCCTAAACATTTATCGATATCATAAATATGATTCACCGCTGAAATTTACGTGCTACGCCAATCGTCTTTTATCTCGCAAAGTTTTACTTGACAACCGCCTTAATTAAATAAAAAAAAAATCATACGATTGCGCCTGATAAAAAAATATATTTGTCAGAACCAATCTCAAGGGTTTAAGAAATATACAGTTCTAGTTTCTCGTAAATGTTTTTCTTTATATTCTGCACTCAAATTGATTTTAATAATATCAGTATGGTTTTTCCAAACAGAGTCTGAAAGACCTAAGTTTCGTGATGACTATAGATACGAGAAGGCTTTTAGTGCATTTTATAAGCTGCATACCGAAGCGGTCGATTGGTATCAGGCGCGTATAAGGTGTGAAGCGGAGGGCTCGCAACTTATTGTTCCTGACTCTCTTGATGAAGCTGATAGTATACCTTTGTTAATTGCCCCAATACTAACAAGATATGAGGGCGTATATGTTGGCATGCATGATTTGTATTCTGAGCGCTCATTTGTTACTATAACAGGTCAGTAATAATACATTTGCAAATTTAATCACAAATAGGTAACAAATCTTTTCTGATTATAAAATAATTTTTATCGTGATCTTTATCTTATAGCATAAATCATAATATTTTATTTATCGGTGTTTACAAAATGCAATTATTATCTATCCATTACGTAATGTCATACAACATACACATTTCTTAAAAACTGCGCAAAGTATTGTACAAGACTTCATTAAAAATCCACGCTTCAAAGCATTTGTATGTAGAGCCTCAGAAATGGTATTTCTTTCATAGTTACGTACACAGCTACTTTTAAATCGTTCACTTAGTTATTTCTGACTTAGAAATGAAATTTTGATTAAAAAAGTATCTATTAATTAGTCCAGAGATAGATATAGGCTATTCCTGAAAACTTTTCTCAGTGTTTGCCATTTGTATTCAGTGGTAATTTTAACTATAGGTAATTATTTTTACCTTGAGTGTTTATTTCATACTAGCTGTTGCCCGCGACTCCGTTCGCGTGGACTTTCATATAACTATGACCCACCTTCCCTCCCTTATAATCCTTTTTTCCTAGATGTTTTCATACAAATGTTTTTCCCGCTTTCTCCCGTTCCCATGGGAATGTTGCAATATCCTGTAGCAAATAACCTTTAAGTTTACTAAGGTACCTACATACCAAATTTCAAGCATCTAACACGAGTGGTTCAGATTTTTTCATTCAAATGTTTTTTCCCGCTAACTCCCATTCCCGTGGGAATTTCACAATATCCTGTTGCAACTAACCTTTAAGTTTCCTAAAGTATCTGCATGCCAAATTTCAAGCGAAAAACTTAAGCGGTTTAGATTTTTCATACAAAACGTTTTTCCCGCTAATTCCCGTTCCCGCGGGAATTTCGGGAATTCCTTTCTTAGCGGATACCTACGTCATAACGTATACCCGTCCAGTGGTTTGGGCTGTGCGTTGATAGATCACTATTTCAGTCAGTCACGTTTGAATTATATAGATATAGATTAAATTACTTTTGGTAGATACTCTACAGGTAGTAGTTTACAAGATACCATCCTGGATCTGCTATGGGAGCTGAAACAACCTCTTTATAAAGGCGGAAGATGCGTGGCAATGCGCAGAAACGGACGCCTCTTCGTTCACCCTTGTTCTGAAAAGTTACCGTTCGCTTGCAAAATTCAAGCACCAAACGTGACGTATTATCAAGAGTGCGACACCTATGACTCACGTGAGTTTTGATGCCATGCTTTATTCTTATGTAGGTACCATATCTACCCTTGCAACATAAACTTTTATTTCTTTTATTACCGTGCTGACATATTATAATTCAATGCAGGTTGGATACTTGGGCCCAATAACACATGCTACATAACCCACATAGAGCCCCAAACATGGTTCGAAGCATACTCAACATGTTTATCCGCGGGCGGCCATCTTACGATATTAGATAGCAAGGAGGAAGCTGAATTTATTCGTGACACCTTCAAGCACGTGGACCAATACAAGACGCCTGGAGAATTTGCGTTCTTGGGGTTTAGTGACCTATTCCAGCGTTACCATTACCGAACTGTCTTAGGTAATTAGAACATAGATGTCACGTGTTTAATATAAAATTGAATCCCTAATATATCTATTTAAATTCTCAGGTGAATCTTTAAATGAAAAACAAGTTGATTGGGATTTTAAATGTCCTGGGAATTTCAGTAAGTTAGAAGAGAGATGCGGTGGCTTCCGAAGAAGTGGACTGCTATCTACAAACAATTGTTTACTGCCTTCAATGTTCTTTTGTGAGAAGCCGGCCAACGGAACTTTTAAAATTAAAAGCAATACTCGAAAAGACGGAACTAAAAACAAGGCGAAATATAGAAAATACTAAGTCCCTGAAATCTTTTTGGGAAACTGATAGTGATCATTAACTCAAACGTTAAATAATTTTTGTAAATTAATGCCATAATACTATGAAAACGACATTTCTACCAACTTTATTTATTACGTCAGTATCTAAATTCTTACCGTAATATTTGACACTTTGACCTCTTCTTTAACTACGACATTATAACCGGTATATCGATATTTAACCAATAAAAATAAAAAACTTAATACTTTATAAAATATACAAAATTCATATAATAATATTATTTAAATAATGAAGGTAGATGATTTATAATAATTCCGCAGTCACATTCATGTCTTCTAAAATTCAAGGTCCCAGGTCAAAACATCAAGGTAACTCGGTTCACAACGCCCGCGATAATAATACAAGCAAATAACAATACTTATTCCGGTACATAATAATTATATAACAATTTATGTATAATATTCTACGTCTATAAATTGCATAATAATAACAACATCGCCCATAAATGATCTATGATCTAGGTAATAAATGTATTATTGCTATGATGTAAAAATATCTTCCGTTGGGTCAGCATCACCCAAAGGATCATAGTTTTGAAGGTTTAATTTCTGGATAGTTACATCCCACAACGCCAATGCTTGTGAATCGTCCCGACATTGACCAGACCTCCTTGCGTGGGAACAATCACTGCAAAAAATATATAAAATAATGCTTGTAATAACATAAGGATTTACTTTGATAATTAATATTATAATTAAATATTTATATTTTTAAAATAATTGTTATGTTTTTGAATTAACGAGTAAAAAATATAATTTGTATATTGTTTGTTTGGGTCTAAGCTACGACCAACAATTCCTAAGTAGGTATATGTTCCTAGATACTATTTAATATTTTATTAAATAATTTTATTGAGAAGAATTATAACAATTATTACCAATACAATAAGATTCTGGTAGCGTTATTTAGCCTCGATGTCTATAATTTTTAATTATTTTAGCACTTATACCTACTGCAAATCTGAAATCAAACTTTAAAACAACCTACCTGTAGTAGAGCCCGCTTTCATTTTCGCATGCTTCATCAACTGCGCAATAAATCGTAGTTTGTGCCCCACATTTTGGTGACTTGATGAAAATACTTATAATGTTATTAAAGACCCAAGTTGCTCCGAAAATGATGCCTTTATATAAGTTTCTACCAATATCAGTTCTGACTACACCAGGATGCAGGCTGTATGTGTTAACGTTGTTAATATTACGTTCCTAAAAACAAAACAAAAAAAACTTTTTAAGTATGCATGTGTATATTTCGTATAACGTAAGCAAGACCTGACTTTTTAATAAAGGAAAAGAACTTTAATATTAAATGTGTAGTTACCTACACCTGTTGTTTTGTTCTCAATAGCCAATAACACTTAATTGAAACAAAAAAAAAACGCTGACATGCATAATGCACTATCTCACAAATACAGATGCTTACCCTCAGCTTAAGATGAATAGCTCTTGCAAATAAAACATTAGCAGCTTTGCTCCTACTGTAAGCCTTAACAGATCCATACCAAGTTCTGTCTAAATTAACGTCATTTACATTTAATTTCGATACTGAAAAAATAATGATGTCCTGTTTATATGTGAAATGTTTATCACATTTATTAAAATATTCCCATTATTTAAGGCCTATTTTACTATACATTATACATATAAACAATACCTATGTATAGGTACATCAAACCAATCGACAGACGTAGTCATGAAGAAATCTCAATTTGCGTAATATGTACGAAAATTGAGATTTCATTTAAGAATAGTCTTAATCATCCTAATATGATTATTGAATGAAACAATAAGTCAAGTAATAAATAACACGATAATTCCTTATACGTTTTTTAACTTATAAATTACTTCAACATACGAAGATTAAATATTTTCAAGGTCGAAAATGAAGCGAAACAAAAAATGTTTACTGTAGGTATGTTGCAAGTTGTGTTTGTAGAATGTATTAGAAAATAATTATTGTTAAGTAGTAGGTAACTAAACCTTCCGTAGGACGTGCAAAAACAATATTTTGCGTAATAGCTGTTTTAATCAAAATTGCTAACTTAACGAATAGACAAATTGTTGTTTGACAACTAATCAATGATTGAGTATTTTACGGCTGATCTCATTAAAAAACGATTTATTCCTCTTGAAAATCTTAAGAAACTACGGATTTGATGACCGCTTGGCGCAGTGGCAGCACAACTGCTTTCTGCGCGAAGGATTGTGGGTTCGATCCCCACACCGAAAATATGGTGTATGTGTGGGTGTGGGTGTTGTTATGTAGTTGTCATAATACAAGCTTTGCTTAGAGTGGAACTAGATAGCGTTCCAGTGTAAATGTGATGAAAAGTGTGATGAAATTCTGAAATATATTTACCAAAATGTGCAAGAGATGCGACTACAACAATTCTCGCAGGCGCGCTTTTTATAATTCGTGGTAACAAAAGGAGTGTCAATAGTGCATGCCCAAAGTGATTAGTTCCGATTTGAGCCTCAAAACCGTCCTCAGTCTTGGTCTTAGGAATCATCATAACACCAGCGTTGTTTATCAAAATATCAATTTTCTCCTCATTCGCTAAAATCCTAAAAGCGCACTCTCTAACCGATTTTAGGCTTGACAAATCCAATTTCTCGACAATAAGACAGCCAGTGTCTTTGTCTGTTTCTGTTTCCTTTATAATATCAGCCCTTGCTTCCTCTGCTTTTTCAATATTTCTACAAGCCATTATTACTTTAGCGCCTACAAAATTAGATAAATAGTTTTATTGGGGTCTTTTATAGTGCTTGAATAAACTTTATAAAGTATAAATTTTACCTCGTCTGTAAAGATCTAACGCAGTCTCTTTCCCGATTCCAGTATTACTCCCCGTGATGATCACAGTGCAGCCATCTAATCTTCTTTTACTTTTACACCAACCGCTTAAGTGATCCATCTTCTAAAAAAATATTTATATAATATAATTTATGAACATGTTCAAAACTGTACCATTATTAGTGCGATATGACAGTGACACAAAGCAAACCAAAAGTACAAACTGTTGCAAATTAGAAACTGTGCTTTACTCATTGTTATTCAGAACGCGACTAACTTCTGTACTTCACTACATAATATATTCAAAGTTAATTCTTATTTCTTTAGTGCCAGTTCGTGTATAAATTCTTATACGTCTAATAGGATTAAATATAAGAAGAAAATCAATTGTGCATTAGATATACAATATTTTTGTTTGGTTTTATTTTTATTAGTTATAATTGAATGCGTAAGTTGTATGGATTAACTACCTACTCGGATATTGACACCGTTATCGACTTTCACATGCGCGAATGACCCGCTATAATTATTTAATTAGAAATTTATTAATCAAAACACAACTTACGTAAGAATAATAGTAAATTAAAAGAATGAATACTAGAGTCTATTGTAATTAAATTTATTTATTTTAATAGCTAGTTTTGAAATGCAAACAAAGTGATCCTACCATGTTTGTTTCTTATTCTGCTATGATGCATATTTTTATATTTTACCAGGCTATTTATTATCTTTTTATTAACACCTTTGATAGCATCGATGTTTGTTAACATAATATTGTGTTCCTTGACCCAAAAATTATGTCGTCCACAAATATAAGGGCCTTTTAGGTACCGGTTTCGAAGCTAAGGCTTTTTCGAAGAATAACAATTTCAATCGAAAAAATTAAAAAGTCGATTTTTTTGTTCAAGATTGAAATACATGTACCTATGATTTAAAACGAGGAACATAACTTATTTAATATTCCCAAATACTGTAGAAATATTAAGCTCGCAACTTCTTTTATTATTTCTTATAATAAGTAATATCAACTGAGTCAAGTTAATTTTAATTTCTAATAAATAGTATCTATATACTTAGGTATGTATTAATGATTTAGAATTCTTAAATATCCACAATCATAATCTTAATTACTAATATTGAAAACCTTTGATTGAATGACCAATGAGAGTTTATTACATTGTACTTTATTTTTATTCATCTTTACAAATTCCAACACATAGTTTAAAAGATTAATCACAGCTACTTACGGTAGACGTATCACGTAGGTATGTTTATTTATTCAAGTTTATTTGTCACGAGTAGATAATGTAATGAACCGATTATCGCACCGACACAAAGTCAACTAATACAAAAATACGAACCAGTCCCTCAACACGTTGCTATAATGTAATTGGCGGAACACGTAATGTTGTAAATGTTTAAAAATAAAGAGTTCTTCCTTAAATGCAACAATAGTATCATATTTTTACCTATAACAAAATATCGGTTAACCTGTTTCTTGTGACGTAATTTTGGGAGGCAAGGTGAAGAACGTTGACCTTTCCTAAATTGTACAACAGGATTTCTTAATGTCATCACTTTTTCCTTATCAGCACGTAATTACCTACATCAGGACGATTATGGAGGTAATTACGTGCTGATTTACTTACGTGGTTTTATAGATAGCATGTATTATGTTTGCGCTTAGGCTTACGTACTAGGCTTTCAAGGAGTTTATCCTACTCCCTACTGTTATAGTATATATAAATGGGAAAGTATGTGAGAATGGTTTTGTTTATATGTTTATTTTAGTTTAAAATTGGTATCCATACAGGTTAACACATACGATACTTTATATCCCGGTATTTTCCGTGGAACGGGAACTGCGCGGGTAAAACCGCGGGGTACCACTTAATAATATTAGAAACGGGATACGTCATAACGAATTACGCAAAAGTTACTGAATGGATTTGACTGAAATTTGGCATTCATGCAAATTCATTCATTAGACCCCGGATCAAAACTTCAAGGCGTGGCCATCAGTATTGTAATATCTGTCTATACATGCATACATCTTCAGAAATTTTAAAATTATTTATGAGTATACATTATTATTGGTAAGGATACGAAAGTCACTTTTTCCTGATTATCTTTCTGTTTGTTTAGAACTTTAGAATGGATAGTGGGGTTGAATTTTGAAAGTTTGTATGAATGTTTCTATCGTCTATACTAATATTATAAAGAGGAAAACTTTGTTTGTTTGTTTGTTTGTTTGGTTGTAATGAATAGGCTCAAAAACTACTGGACCGATTTCAAAAATTCTTTCACTATTCGAAAGCTACATTATCCACGAGTAACATAGACTAAATTTTATTTTGGAAATAAATAGGGTTCCGTAATATATTTGGGTTTTTCGGACACAAGGTGTAAAAAATCAACCAGAAAAGTTACTTATTTTGCGTACGCTGCCTAAACTATAAAAGATAGAACTATGAAATGTTCTAATTCGTTGTAGATCTTATAAATATCTACAAAAAACTCCGCGACACACTATACCTATCTATGTCGAGTAAGGCACAACAACCTTTTTTAAATCAAAAATCTTGAATTTTTTTGGACTACTTTTAAACGCATTTATTTTACTCATTCTATTAATCCTTATCAAAATCATTAAGTACAGTTAATGTAGATGATATTTGGTCTTTGAATGATTTAAATTGGATGTTTAGTTTCGAAGTTATGGCGAAATTAAAATATCACGATTTCTGCTGCACGGCCCGTTGCGAAGTGAGCGTCACCAAGGCGGGGGTGCGCGTGCGGGAGGGGAGTTTAGATCTATCCTACTATCCTACTACTATTATAAAGGCGAAAGTTTGTAAGTATGGATGTATGGATGTATGGATGTATGGATGTTTGTTACTCTTTCACGTAAAAACTACTGAATGGATTTGAATGAAACTTTACCACAATGTAGCTTATACATCAGAATAACACATAGGCTACAATTCTTGAGAATTATAAGGGAGGAAAGGGAGGGTCACAGTTTATATGAAAGTCCACGCGAACGGAATCGCGAGCAATAGCTAGTGAGTAATATACAATATGCGTAAGCTCTGATATCGCGTAATATAAAAGTGTTCCTACTATGTAACCGTTGTAATACTCTAAAATACCCGTGCTGAGCCGGGGCGGGCTGCTAGTCGTAGATAAACGACAATGTGAGGAAATTGATAAAAAAAAAATTGTAAAAATATAAATAAAAATGATTGCACTTGGCTTATCGGATCTCGCATAGAAAACGATTCTGAAATCATACATACCAATGTTTTATTTTTTTGAATTCATTTTCCAAATAAGCGATTTTCTC